>JAFLJL010000272.1:10000-15000 GCA_018398815.1 Conus ventricosus | reverse complement strand
TCCGTACCGTTAACCTTCTCTCCACCATTTCCTTGATTACCATGATACTGTCAATTACAGAAACGAAGGAGACGCAAACACAGACACCCGTCTCACGTAGCATAAACTTTCTCCCTTACCATTTCCTTGATCTGCACAACACCGTCAATTAGGAGCGGCATCTTCCTCCACATGAAAATAGACACCAGAAGAAGAAGAAGAAGAAGAAAAATCACTGCAAAGCTCTGAGTTTCCTTTCTTCACGTCACGTCATTGCTACATGGAGAGATCGCATTGCACGTGGCGCCCGCGCGTCTTCTTGTCTTGTTCTTTTTTTTTCTCTCCATGAAAACCTTCGCAAGGTGTATTGACTTGTCACAGTAAGTTTCTGATGATGGTGTACGAATATAAAAGCACATAATGAGAGAGAAAGAGATGACTGAGACTGAGACAGAGAGAGAGAGGATAAAAGCTCACGTAAATAGAACTTATGTCCTTTCTTACCTCTGGTCCTTAATTAAAGACAATATTCATCCGGTTTGCGTCAAATATCAAGGCGGTCGTTAATGAGGAAAAAAGCTGAATCAGTGTTCTGGGTTCTTTGAACTCTCTGTCTATATATACAACATACATACTATACATATATGTATATGTTTTCCCATTACTTATTTGTTTTACACACACACACACACCACACACACACACACACACACCACACACACACATATATATATATATATATATATATATATGTTGTGTGTGTGTGTGTGTGTGTGTGTGTGTGTGTGTGTGTGTGTAAAACAAATAAGTAATGGGGGAAAACAAACACTGGGCAGCAAATTCTACGTCATTAGGAAAATGACTTACCAAGGTGACACAAAAAGAAGGGGGTTGGGGGGGGGGGGGGGGGGGGGGCGGGGGGGGGGGAAGGGGGGGGGTAGGCATTTAGTGTTAATATTAACCCCTTCTCTTACAGTAGAAGGAGGCCATGGAATTCTGTTCGTCTTTGAAACAGAGCCGTTTGTTACACCTCCCTATAGAACCGTTTGTTACACCTCCTAGAGAACGTTTGTTACACCTCCCTAGAGAATCGTTTGTTACACCTCCCTAGAGAACCGTTTGTTACACCTCCCTAGAGAATCGTTTGTTACACCTCCCTAGAGAACCGTTTGTTACACTTCCCAGAGAACCGTTTGTTACACCTTCCCTAGAGAACCGTTTGTTACACCTCCCTAGAGAACACCGTTTGTATACACCTCCCTAGAGAACCGTTTGTTACACCTCCCTAGAGTTAACATCTCCCTAGAGTTACACCTCTCTAGAGTTACACCTCCTAGAGTTACACCTCCCTAGAGTTACACCATACCTCCTCCCTAGAGTTACACCTCCTTAGAGTTACACCTCCCTTGAGTTACACTTCCTTAGAGTTACACCTCCCTAGAGTTACACCTCCTTAGAGTTACACCTCCCTAGAATTACTCATGACATCTATACTGTTCAAAAAAAGTTAAGGACCAACATTGAGAATGCACAGAAACTTTTTAAAATTCACAAAAATTCAACTGTACCGCCTTTGTGGTCCAAACAAATTGAACCACACGCACACACTGATAGTGAATGCGACAACTGCAATTTTGTGGCACACATTTCTCACGCGCCTTGAAAAACACGTGTCGCGACTTGTCATTTTTGGAACAAATTGGGGTGAATTTCTGATGTGTTTGGGATCCGAGGAGCATGTGCTGAATCAAAATCATGTGAAGCATGAGCTAAATCAGGCTGTAGGTCATAAAGTATGCTCAACCAAATGTCTTTAAAAGCCACTGTACTGACGAAAAAGCAGTGCAACAGCATGCCTCCACGTCGAAGACTGAACGAGCTGGATCGAGGAAGAGCAATAGGATGGCTCCAAGGAGTTGCAGTCCGGGAAGTGGCACGGAGACTTGGGGTATCACACTCTGTTGTTATCAGACTCAGACAACGCTTTCAAGACACAGGAAGAGTGCAAGAACGACCACGCTCTGGTCGACCCAGAATAACAACGCCACGAGAGGACCGATACATTGAAAGGCAGGCCACACAAGAAAGAACAGCAAGTGCACACAACATCAGACGTCGCCTTACGAGATGCCACCAACACTGTTGTCAGTGATCAGACCATACGAAACCGCCTACACGCCGCTAACCTCCGTGCTCGACGACCAGCCATAAGACCTCGTTTGACTGATGCCCACAGAGCAGCACGCCGAGTATGGTGCACGCAGCACGTGAGATGTACACATGAACAGTGGGTTAAGGTGATGTTTACAGACGAGTCGCGGTTCTGCCTGGATCCCACTGATAGACGGAACAGGGTCTGGAGACGCCGTGGGGAGCGTTTTGCAGAAGAAGCTGTCCTGGAAAGGAACCGCTATGGTGGGGGATCCGTTATGATTTGG
This sequence comes from Conus ventricosus, assembly GCA_018398815.1. Classification (NCBI taxonomy): domain Eukaryota; kingdom Metazoa; phylum Mollusca; class Gastropoda; order Neogastropoda; family Conidae; genus Conus; species Conus ventricosus. The sequence goes on along the minus strand of JAFLJL010000272.1, from coordinate 12,583 downwards.
GGCGGCATAAGCACACGCTACAGAACGGTTCTCTACAATGTGGCAGGGAACTTGAATGGTGTTCGCTACCAAACAGAGATTTTGCAACCCCTGGTGCTGCCAGCCCTTCAACAGCTTGGACCTCAGGCAGTCTTTCAAGACGACAATGCACGGCCCCATCGCACCAGAGCAGTAAACACTTTTCTCCAAGCTGCTGGTGTCAACAGAATGCAGTGGCCCGCAAACAGCCCAGACCTGAACCCCATCGAACATCTTTGGGATGAGCTGGGCCGGAGACTGCAGCAGCGTCGTCCTCCTGCTAACCTGGGTCAGCTGTTTGAGTCACTCCAGCAGGAGTGGGCTGCTGTCCCCCAGGCCTTTCTGCGCACACTGGTGAACTCCATGCGACAACGCTGCCTTGAATGCCTTGCCAATACCGGGGGACACACACGTTTTTAACCATGACATTGAACAAACACTCCTCCTGTGACTTTCAAATTTGGGGGTGGGGGTGTTTGCACTGCGCTCGATTCCAGTTTGGTTGATTCCTCGGACTTGTCATTGTCTTTACACACTTTTCAATATTCAATAAATTCATGTTACACTTGGAGATTGATCACTTCCCAATTTTTTTTTTATAAGTAGTGAAATGTTGGTCCTCAATTTATTTTAACAGTATAAATGAGACTGACCACCTACAACTCTGTAGTTACCCCACCTCCACAGGGAGAGCATCTAAATGAGACTGACCACCTACAATCTTGGTCACCCACCTCCACAGGGAGAGCATCTAAATGAGACTGACTACCTACAATTCTATGGTCACCCCACCTCCACAGGGGAGAGCATCGCAATCCAACGGCGCCCGAGGCAGCCAGTGATGATGAAAATAGAGAAAAAGAGAGTGCTATACGGAAATGAACAGCAAAACAAACAACAACAACAAAAAAGAAGAAAGAAAGAAAGAAAGAAAGAAAGAAAGAAAGAAAGAAGAAGAAAGGAAGAGCGAACAGTTAAGAAGCATAAAAGAGGAAATCTATATGGAAACCTTCTGCTCTGTCGCTGGAACATTGTTCAAAAACAGTTCGGCACGGTGACTGTATACTCCTCGGCGACAGCAGCTCCACTCTATCATTCTATCCGGCGCTTAGAATAGAAGAGAGGGGGTGGAGTGGGGTCTTCACACTTTCGAAATTGTCGAAGACCACACAAACATACATTTTCAACCACAGGAATGGTCACTGACCCACTGATAAAATTCGGCAGATGCATTAAAGATATGCATCTCGTAACAGTCTAGGAAATATACTGTATATACATAGCGCGTATATGCCACGTATGCGTTTGCCCATTGACGTGAGGAGTGCAACGCTCACTCCGCGTTTGTATTCATACACTTAAAAGTCGATGTTGCTACCCAGTAGAAAATGAAGGGGGAAAAAGCCCCAAACTTGTGGGGTCTATGCACTCATCACTGTGCCCTGTCTTGCTGAAAATAGGTGAACCAGACAATGTGTCGGCTGAGAGCTGGTTCATCTATTTCTGGAAACTGCGATCTCTTCGGTGGGTTTTTGTTGCTGTTGTTGTTGTTGTTGTTGTCGTCGTGTCGTCGTCGTCGTCGTCGTCGTCGTCGTCGTCGTCGTCCGTCGTCGTACCCTGGCTAAAAGACTACAGGAATCATCCAAACAGCCGAAGTACTTGAACACTATGGTACAAATGCATCAGCTGGGGATGAGAACATTACGTGTGTGACCGTTTTTGATTATCCTGCCACATGGGCAGCCGCACTCCGACTTCGGGGGATTTTGGAGACTGATAATGTTATGCTAGGAGCTTGTCACAACTGAAGATAATCCCCATATAACTATGCAGAGCATAACAACATTTTAATGTAGCCTTGGTGTTCTAGCCTATGTCAATTGGCCTGACACAGCCTTAAGCCAAGGCGGGCGATCTCTTCAGTGTGAGGCAAAACACCTCAAACGCTCCACGGAGAGTGAGTTTCAAAGAGAGGTGACTGCAGGCGGAAATTGAAACAAATTTCAAAAGGAATTGAAAAGTACTCCGTCGGTTAACATGGAGACATAAATCACGAGGCAAAACACGACGCGTTTCGACCTCCTAGGTCTTCTTCGTCAGGCAAGATCAACAATATTCAGGACAATGACAACGAAGAACGAGACCCTGCGAAGACCCAGCGTTCTCTGGCAAACAAAAAAACACACCCTGTCTCCTCCAGTTCGTCTGTCAAACCTCCGGTGACTCCAGCTATAAACACACCCTGTCTCCTCCAGTTCGTCTGTCAAACCTCCGGTGACTCCAGCTATAAACACACCCTGTCTCTCCAGTTCGTCTGTCAAACCTCCGGTGACTCCAGCTATAAACACACCCTGTCTCCTCCAGTTCGTCTGTCAAACCTCCGGTGACTCCAGCTATAAACACACCCTGTCTCCTCCAGTTCGTCTGTCAAACCTCCGGTGACTCCAGCTATAAACACACCCTGTCTCCTCCAGTTCGTCTGTCAAACCTCCGGTGACTCCAGCTATACAGGGGAGCGCCGCCTGGCCGTCTCGTCGCATGGATCGTTTCCAAACTTATTCTGAT
>JAFLJL010000272.1:5000-7500 GCA_018398815.1 Conus ventricosus | reverse complement strand
CATATCTGCTTTTTTTTTTTTTACATCAAGCCATCTATGAAAAAAAAGAAGAAAAAAAAATCAAATCGTGTGCAATGCCTTTCATCAAAAGAAAAGTAAACATACCCTCTTACCCCCTCCCATCTCCTCCCCTTTACCCACTCACTTCCATTCACGTAAAAGGTATCAATGCTCATTGCCACCCCTATGGTAACATTCTCGAAGTGTATATCTTTACCAATGCATTTTTTCTGCACAGGATGGACATTTTTTTCAGTATCATATGTGGTTAACGATTTATGAGATAATCTTTCATTTTTTTTCTTAAATGTGTTTTTATTTTTTGTATTTTAAGGGTTTTGTGAGTTTATTCCCAGATTTCCACATGAATATACAAAACTGAATTTGTATAAATTGTTGCGAGGTCTAGGAATGGACAATAAAGATAATGTCTATGGCAATTGACTCTAAATGTTTCTGTAATCTTTTGGGGAGCTGTTCCATTAATAACGTTATGCATATAAAGGGCTTTATTGAAAAAGAGTCTGTTTGGGAAGGTTAATATTTTGAGTTGTTTGTAATCTTAGTCAGTTAGGAAGCTCGATTTTAACATACTAATTTCAATGCTCGTTTGTACAGACAATGAATTAATTTTAATTATGTTCACTACAGTTGTCCCAAAGGGTTGATGCATAATCAATTAATGACAAAATATGTGCACAGAAAAAAAAAGTTTTCGAGAGTGGCCATCGAGGAAATTTTTTATCCGAGACAACTGAAATATGTTTTGGAAAGGCGTTTTGCTAAGAATGTTATATGTTCAGTCCAAGATAAATCTTTGTCAATAATGACACCTAGTGTTTTGTGTGAACTGACTTCCTCAACTTTATTGTTGGATATGAGTAAAGGCTGAAAATTTGATTTCATTTTTTGTCCTTCTTGTCTTGTAGACAGTACATGCACTTTGTTTTAATCGCATTTAAAGACATATGGTTTAGTTGTGTCCATTCAGTAAATTTATCGATATCGCTTGAAGCTTAATTGTTAATTCATAGGCATCAGAATCGGAATCGTTTTCGTGAAGAGATGTACGTATCATCTACAAACATTTCGCATTTACATTTAACAAAACAAGGCAAATCATTTACGTAAATAGTAAACAAAAGGGGTCCTAACACAGAGCCTTGTGGAACACCATATTTGACTGGCATAAATGTTGACAGTTTGTCGGATACAGCAACTAATTGTTTTCGGTCACATAAAAAGATGAAATAAGACTTATGAATTCTGGAGTCAGTTTGTAAAGTTCAAGTTTACGGCACAACAAAGAACGGTTGATGACATCAAAAGCTTTTTCAAAGTCTACGAAGAGAATACCTGCAAATTTATTCTCGTTTATGCTGCAGAGAAGACTGTCCATAAGCTGTATGAGGGCTGTGTGGCAAGAATGATGTTTTCGAAGCCCGACTGACTTTCGTGGAGAAGTTTGTTATCAGCGAAATAAGAATACAGAGACTTATGCATGTGTTTTTCGGTCAATTTTGCAAATGGCTGTTAAAACGGATATCGGTCTGTAATTTGATGGGTTTGAAGAATCCCGGTTTTATACAGCGGAATAAACTTTACCTTCCTTAATTTTAGAAGAAAGGTTTGTTTATCTATGCATAAATTGTATAAGTATGTCAAGGTATCTGTGATAACAGGACATGACAACTTAAGTATTTTTGTCTCGATACCATCTAAATCACGATTATTTGATTGGGTTGAAGTAGACAAGGTTTTACTGACATCTAAACGGTCATGGGTTTCAGACTAAATGGAACACGAATATCCTTAGAATGGATGTATTGTTCTAAATAATTGAGATCATTTTCACTAGATCTATCATTTAATATGATTCTATCTGCTATGGTTGCAAAATGATTATTTAGTTGATCTGCAGACTGTCTGAGCTCATTTGTTGACTTTTTGACACATGTTTATTAGTTAATATGTTAATTGCTTTCCAAATTTGCATAGTATCTTTGCGAAGTTAACATTTTTCTAAAGTAAGTACGTTTCGATTTCCATTTTAATGACGTCACTTTATTTCTTTGTTTTCTGAATTCTTCATTTGTTCCGAAATTACTCAAATGATTTCTTTTATTAATTTCTGTGTCAATTTCTTTAGTTATCCATGGAGGTTTTGTTTCCTGTTTAATCCTTTTCTTTATAAAAGGGGCGTGTTAATTATACACAGAGCTAAACGTATCAATCCAAAATTCAGCTGCTTTATTTGGATCTTGATTTGATAGACGAGGTCAAATTGTGCTTCAGAAAAGTCAGTAAGGAAATCTTCTTCTTTAAAGCTTCTAAAGCTCCTGTAGTAAATAACTTTATGACCTACTTTTGAAATTTCTACACGGTTTTTGAACCAAGTAAGGCAAATTGGGTTGTGATCACTGCAGCCATAGGGAGGGGAACAAAGTTCGATAATGGATTGTTTTGCATTTGTGTAAATATGATCTATTAGAGAAGCGGA
>JAFLJL010000271.1:15000-28260 GCA_018398815.1 Conus ventricosus | reverse complement strand
TCATTCACACACACACACACACTTTAAAAAAAAAATTATCATCAATCAGTCACTGATAGGTGATGATCATATGAAGTCAATGGTGTCATATGAAGTCATATGAAGTCAGTGTGTGTGTGTGTGTGTGTGTGTGTGTGTGTGTGTGTGTGTGTGTGTGGTGTGTGTGTGTGTGTGTGTTTTGTGTGGGTGTGTGCAACACATGATACCCTGGTTTTTATTGATCACTGCTATCTTCTCTTAACAAACATCAGCATATTGATGCCAACACATTATTTCACCTGTTGCAATGAACATCATCCCACAGCATTGTTCACTTTTTTAAACAACACCATTTATATGAACCTCCCACCCCCACCCCCACCCCATAGTGATGATGAAATATGAGCTCTCCTTCTCTTGCCCCCCCCCCCCCCACAAACACATTACCTCCTCTCCCCCATTCTCCCCCCCCCTTTTTTTTTTCTTTTTTTTCCACCTCACCCCCCCATTTCCCCCCCCCCCCCCCCCCCCCCCCCCGATCATACCTTATCACCCATTTATCTTCCATCCCTTCCCTCCCTAACATTACCCACACACCTTCTCAACTACCCACGCATAACTACCACTACCTCTTTCATCACCCAACGAAATCTTTTATTTTATTCACCCAAACCTTTTTTTCCCCCTCAGTTCCCCCCCCCCCCCCTTTTTTTTCCCCCTTACCATTATTATCAATCCACCATTACCACAACCATCACAAAGATATCACACCATCTCAATAAACTAGACACACAACCCTATCATATCACACACACACACCTCCCCTACGCAACCCCCCCCCCCCCCCCCCCTCCTTTTTCCTCTCCCATAATCCCCATGTCATTTCCGCCTACCGGCTATTCTCCCCACCACATGGACAACAACGGATGAGTCATTTTTTGTTCTTTTTTTTTCGTTTTTCGTTCTTTGTTTGTACTGTCCCAAATGTTAAATGTGATTTATTTTTTCGCCTGAAGAAGACCCAAGTGGTTGAAATGCATCGTGTCTTGTCATGTGCTTTGTTTGTCAATGTCATTGGCGGTAAGAAACAAACTCTATTTCTAAATTTTACTTCGTTCGCCGCCATCAGTCACTCCATTTTGAAATTGTATTTTTTAGACTAGCTGGAAGTGAGTTCCAGACATATTGTCCAGAGTAAACTCCGTGAACTTGTTTTGTATTGATCAAAGCGTAGGTTGGCTGGTTGAAGGAATTCTACCATGTAGCCGGAGCTGCTGCAGTTTGTCGAAATTTGAAACATAGGCTTCGTACTGATGAAGAGAATTCCGTCCTTTTTTGTGGACATCACCACACTGACCCATCCCATAGGCCTACTGCTGAAGTGTAATCGATAACTGGCGTTATGTGCGCTTTGAACAAAAGCTATTTGCAATGATGCTGACACAATGCTTGTTTTGATGTACGACGATTTTTCTTTTTAGAGATGGTCTTTACAAATTGTATAGATGAGATTACCACTTGACACTACATATAGCTACACGCGCCTGAGGCTCATCTATCTATTTTATAACTGTAGCCTACCGTTCAAATAAAGAAATAGACTAAGCGTGTTTTTGGAGAATGGTTATGACCAAAAATTTCGTTTTAAACAGATTGTAAGACCACTGAATTTGAATTACACGAGTCTGTTAGGGGCCTGTTTCAGTACGACTTACTTGGAAACATGTTTTTATTCTTTGCCGATCGCTTTCACTAAGTTGGAGTCGGCACTAACCATGGGCCATTGTAATTCCTGGTCTGATATGGATGATGGTAAATCATTGTTGAAGACACAGAATAGAAGGAGGCCTAGCACTTTGTGGAACTGTTATGTCTGACTTGGAGTTTTGCCATTAAGCGTGATTGGAATAATAAGGTTCTCAAAGAAGTGTTCAAATCAGCATAATAGTTTCTTTACAGAGAATGGATTGGCCAACAAGATCAAAGGCCTTTTAGAAGTCAACTGAAAAAACAAACCAAAAAAAAGAAAAGAAAAAAAAGAGCTCTTGTCATATTGTGATTCAGTGATTCATATTTTAAAAGGTACGTGTCATTTATTTTACAATACTGAGTGGTGAGAGCGATCATGTCAACATCCAGATTCACCTAATCACCTATCCCAGCCCGGAGTCTTGAAGACTCTTGAAGGCGCCACAACGGTCTTCAATCCAGAGTGGAATGGGCGAAAAAAGTTTATTTTTCTCCACGAACGGACGTGCTTGTGTATGTGCCTTTCGAGGGGATGGATAGAACTGATTAAAAAAAAAAAAAAAAAAAAAAAAAAAAAACGCAGCGGAATCATTTCCCTTACAGCAAGGGTACTAGGGTCCACTTAGGTTCTAGCTAGCTCCAGCTTGGACAAGCTGAATCTAGCCAGAACCTAGGTGGGCCCTAGGTAGGTCCTAGGACCCTTGCTGTCTGGGTTGGATCTGACGAATCCTTCAATTTTGGAAGGATCATTTTGACATTTCCGAACGCTTGAGAGAAGACATTGGTATCAATGCATAAAGTGGATGTGTTTGTAAGAGGCTCAAGAAAGAACAGATTGGATAAAAATGTAATAATCCTTCTTCATACAATAAGAAAAATGATAAATTGACACGCACTTTTCCATCTCCAAGCGGGATGTGATGGGGAGGGAGGGGGTGGGGGTGGAGAAGAGAGGGAAGGGAGAGAGTGAGAGTCATCACAAACTGTTAAACGCGATTGTGGGGAAAACAAAAACAGAAAGTGTGAGGGAGAGGGGGTGGGGTGGGGGTTGGGGGTTAGGGGGGAGAGGGAGCGAGAGAGACTTGAGGGAGAGGGGTGGGATGGGAGGGTTGGGGAGTTAAGGGGGGGGGGGGGGGGGGGGGGAGAGAAAATTAATTTTTCCTAAAAAAAGAAAAAAAAAAGATCTGTGTGACCGTTGTCCATGGTCGGGTTAGAGCCCCACAGAAAAAAAGAAGAAGTGGAGTGCGAAATTGAGTTGACATGTGTTACGACCAGGACCCATGGACTGTTCATTTTTTAACCGCTCAACGAGCGAAGTTGAAAATGAAATAGGCAAGTAACAGTAAACAATAAACAAGTAGGGTAAGTCTTGCTCCCATAAGAAAACCTAACACAGAGCAACTTTTATTCAAGACTGGCACAGCCTTTTAAACTTGAATAAAGTCAGACAAATACAAAGACGAACAATCTAATTGTGGGGGAAAAAACAAGCGCAGGCGAACAACCCCTCCGTCATCACAGTAATGACGTGGCAAAGATTTGAACTTAAGGGGGGGATTGTAAATAAAGAAAATGGGAACATAAAATTAAGAAAATATGTTATAAATATGAATACTCTTCACTGGCTGCATGAGGGAACCATCGTAATCCCTCTCGAAGGCAGATCTACTTGTACTGCCTGCTCAAAAAGCGTTTCTACTTCAGGTAAAGCAGGAGGAGAATTGCGGAGTGAGCCACTGTGGATCCAGGATTTTGTTTGTAGAATGATCCTTGGGAAGAGGGTTGTATATTCACTGGTTTTGTTGGTGTTTTATTTCTTTAATTTTTTTATTTTTTTAATTTTAATTTTTTTTTGTCTGTCAGGTTTGAAAGTAAATATGAAATGAGGCAGGGAACAGTAAACAAGAAACAACAAACAAGTAGGGCAACTCTTGTTCCCACAAGAGTGGGAACAAGAGTTACCCTACTTCTTTGTTTATTGTCAGGTTTGATTAATGATGCCTGCCAGCGACAAGGAGCGTGTGCTAAATGTATCGTGAGTGATGGTTGTTGCTGACCTGTGAGCTGTTTGTGAGTTATGGCGTTCATTGCCTTTCTGGTAATCGCAGTGCCGTTGGCATCTGTGATTATTTATTGAGCTATTTTGTTTCGGAGTTTTCAGCTGCGCTTGTACTTGATACAAAACATCTGTACTCTGTGCGCTGTGTGTGTGTGTGTGTGTGTGTGTGTGTATGAGTGAGCGAGTGTGTGTGTGTGTGTGTGTGTGTGTGTGTGTGTGTGTGTGTGTGTGTGTGTGTGTGAGTGAGTGAGTGAGTGAGTGAGCGAGCGTGTGTGTGTGTGTGTGTGTGTGTGTGTGGTGTCAGTGGAATGACCTCGATCAGTAGATACTGGGCGTTTTGAGAACAGACATGGCCACTTCACACCCGGGGAAAGCAATGGGCCTATTGAAGTATATTCTGGCCTGCTTCACTGAGGGGCGCGTCACTTCCGGTAGCTCGTCTGATTTCGGCGCCATGTGTCCGCTTTCAGGGACGGGAACTCTGTGTGACTGATTACAAGACCGGAAGATTGCCCAGCACCGGAAGGCATGACCCTGTCTCCAACCCCTGACCCTCCTAACCTGAATTTAACGCTACCCCACATTGTCACAATGTGAGGGTCACCAAACAGATTGGAATAGGACAGATTTTTACATCTTGGGCAGCATATGGACGTACATACATACATACATACTCACACACACACACACACACACACACACACACACACACACACACACACACACACACACACTCACACACACATGCACACACATACACGAGAAGGATGGAAAGGGAAGGGGGTGTTGAAGAAGTAAGGGCTGACTGGTTGAAGACTTTGGGCGGGGGTGAACGCATGGCAAAAGTCTGTATCTCTGTGTCTGTGTGCCTGCTTGCCGGTTGTCTGTTTTCCTACTCACCTATCTAACAATTTAGCAAGCTATACATACCTACTTGTCTGTCAGTCCGTCCGTCTGTCATTCAGTCTTTCGGTCTATCTATCTATCTGTCTGTCTATCTATCTGTCTGTCTGGCTGTCTATGATCTGTCTATCTACCTACCCATCTGTCTATCTATCTACCTATCTATCAACCTCTGTCTATCTATCTACCTATCTATCAACCAATCTATCTATCTATCTATCTATCTATCTATCTATCTATCTATCTATCTATCTATCTATCTATCTATCTACTTATTTCTGTCTGTCTATCAATCTATATACCTGCCTGCCTGCCCGCCTGCCTATGTAGGCCTGTGTATGTTTGTATGTATGTATGTATGTATGTATGTATGTATGTATGTATGTATGTATGTATGTATATATGTAAGTATGTATGCATGTATCTATCCATTACTTTTTTATGTATGACTTTCATGCAATTCCAAAACGATCCTGGCTGATTGACTTGGCTATAATAAGGAGAAACTGGAATCCTCCCTTCCCAAATCACATTACATTAAAGCGATCTTGTGAATATAGCATACACGAAGATATACTGACGTCACCAATTTTATATAAGACAGTCATAGTAGACAGGCGAAAGTACATTTGTTTGTGTGTGTGTGTGTGTGTGTGTTGTGTGTGTGTGTGTGTGTGTGTGTGTGTTTTGTGGTCACAAACCAGTAATAACTTTGTCACGAGTTTGTCACGAGGCCTACGACGTTTGACCCATCTAGGGTGGCGGAATTTTTCATTTTTTTATTGTCTTTGCTGTTGTCGTGTACCCGTCCCTTAATTTTGGCTTGTGGTGGGGTTTTTGCCCCTTTGGTGTAGTTTTCAGCTCAATTTCGGTTTTGTTTTCCCTCCCCTTCTCCTCTCTTATTCCATTTGCCCGGTTTTATTAAACCTGAAGGTTAAAGGGGTTTGGCGGTCCCTTTCTTCGATTTTTGCTGTTTTATCGGCCTCTCGCCCGGTTTTTTTTTCCCTTTTCGCACGTTTCTTTTCTTTTTTTTTAAAGTTTTGCACTCTGGCCGCGTGGCATGTTGGCCCCCCCATCGCTGAGGGGGGTTTTGGCCTCTTCACTCGAGCGGAAGGAAGTTTTTTGGGAGGGCCGTTTTCCAATCTTTGGGGTTTTTCACCGTATCTTGGGGGGGGGGGGTACGGGGGTCGGTATCTTCAATTCCTACGTCGGCCTGTGGGGAGGGGGGACATCACTTTTTTCTTTTTCCGCCCCCTGTGCCTTGTCCTCTCGACGGGACAGAGGGCAGAAAAGAGCGTTTGCCCCGCCTTTTCGGGTCACCCCCGGGTAGCGGGGAAAAGCATCATTTTCGGGGTTTGTTTGTTTTGGTTTGTTGTTGTTACCCGGGTCTTATTCTTCTTTTTTTGCGAAATTTTTTCTTTTGTTTTCAAAATTGAAAAAAGAAAATTTTTTGGGAGCCCTTTTTCTCTGGTTAATTCAATTTTTTAACCTGGCCATTCAAAATTAATATCCAAAATTTTTTCCCCTTGTTTAGGGCACCCGGGGTTGATGCGGTTTTCGGGGGGGAGGGGAGGAACCGGGTTTAATTGGGGGTTTGGGAACTTTTTTGGTTCGACGTCCGCCCCTGTCCCCTTCCCCGGGGACTTTTATTCTTCGGCCCCGCTGTTTTTTTGTGTGCAAGGAGAAACGAGTTTTATTTTTCGCGAGGTGGGAAAGGGCATGTTTTGGGTTCGTTTGGATGCGGGGTTGGAGATTTGTGTTATTTTGAAATGTGGCTTAAAATTTTGACAAGGAGCCATTTTTTTTTATTTGCAAATTTTGGTGGGCAGTTTTTAAGGGGAGGTCGTTTGTGTTGGTTTATTTCCTAAAAAAGGGAAAATTTGGGTTAAAACGTGAGTGAGAAAAAAAAAGGGTTTTTGGGGGAAAAAAGGATAATTCATTTTGTTTTTTACCCTGTTGTTTTAAATTTGCTTTCCCTTTTAACCTTTGCTTCATGTGAGAAGACTTTAACGATTTGTTTGGGTTTACTGTGTTATGCTCAGGCCCTGTGTTGAGCTGGGGCTGTTGGGGGGTTTGGTGGCCCTTCCCCTCGCCCATCATGCAAAGTGGGTTAAGTTTTTGCGGAAAGGGGTCGGACTGTCTGACGACGGGTTCCATCCCCTTTCCTTCTTTCTTTTTCCCTTTCCTTCTTTTTTCCCTTTCCCCTTTTCCCTCCCTTTTTTTTCTCTCCTCCCACTCTTTTTCCCCCCCCCCCCCCCCCGGGGGGGGTTTTCACCGGGATTTTGGACGGTGGGTCCCAAACGGCTGGGTTGAGGCCCCCCTTTGGGCTGAAACCCGCGGCCCGGATGGTGCCAGGGTGCTGGTTGAGGCCACGCCCGGGGCTGAGACCGCACGGGATGGGGGCCCCGTGCTGGTTGGGGCCAAACGCTCTGGCTGGGCCCGCGGACTGGAAAAAAAACCCGCCGGCTTGACGGGGGGGGCCCCGGGATCCCCCGCCAGGCCCTCCATTTTAAAAAACGCCACGTTTCCCCCCCCCCCCCCCCCCCCCTCCCGGGAACGCGTTTTTCACGCCCTGCTTGCGTTTCGAGGGTGTGGCCCTTTGAGCGATCCCTTCAAAAACCCAAACCCCGGTTTCGGACCCCTTGGGGAAACGGGGGGTGCCCCAGTGGGCCCTTGACGGGGGCCCGGGGGTGTGAAGGCACTCCAGGGTTTTGGGAAGGGATGGATGCTGGAAATGTTTCTTTTTTAATTGAAAAATATGTCATTTTGCAGGAATCCCCCGTAATTGGGGATTGTGAAAGTGTTTTTTGGTGAAATGTTTTTTTTATAATTGTGAAAGGTTGTGTGTTTTGGGAAACATGGAGGCTGGTTGGTTTGGGTGCTTGTTGTGTGCTTTGGGAAAAGTGTTTGGGGTTGTGATTGTCTTTGTTGTGTGTGTTGGAATGCTTATTTTGTGGTGTGAAATAAAGGGGGTGTTTTTTATGTAATCTTTCTTTTTTGTGGGCTTTTGGCGGGGGGGGGTGCGGGGTCACCCTTTCCCCTTCCACCCCATTTTAAAACCGATCCTGCGGGCCCGGACCCCCAGGGGTGGGTCTTGACAATTGGGGGGGCTCGTCCGGGATGTAAAGGGTTTCCGGCTTTTTCCCTCTCGTTTCGGGGAGAAACCTGTTTATTTTTTGTCGTTTTGTATATTTTTTAGTCATTTTTGTCGGGGTTTGTTCGGGGGTGGTTGGTGGGTGACTCTAGCGTAAAAGGGGTCGGGGGGGGGCCGGAAAAAAACCCGGGTTTTGGGGAGGGGGGGGTCGGGGGTGACCCCCGGGGGGGAGTCACCGCGTCCAAAAACCCCCCTTCCGCCGGGAAACCCACACAGGTACGGGCCGAAAGCTTGCCTTTCTTTTGGCCGCTCGCCCTGCCTTTTCCCCTGTTTTGTAGTTAGCCAGTTTTTTTTTTTTTTTCTCTCCCCGGGTTTTATTGAGTACAGGGGGTTGGTATGGACTTTAGTGTCTTTTTTTTTCCCTCTCTCCGGTTTCCGTTTTGCCTTTTTGTTTTTCCCGGACAGCCCACCGCACGGGGTTGTTTCGTGCTGTGGGCGCGGTTTTGGCCAGGTGGGGGCACCCGGGCCGGAAAGTTTTTGTTTTTTTTTTTTCGGGAGCCCCACCGCACTTTTTCCCCCGGTTTTGGGGTAAAGGGGCGGTGTTGCCAGAGGGGGAGACCCGGAACTTGTCCGCAAACACGCACACCTTACTTTACAAAAACATATACACACACCCCAAAATATTTTTTTTTCAAGTGGAATTGTCTTTCCCCTGTTTTTGGTTTAAACTGTAGGTTTTTAGTAGGTTCCATGGAAACCGCCGGTGGGGTGGAAGGGCTTCTCGGGCGCCCAAAGAAAAGGGTTTTCTAAATGTAGGCCCCCACTTTTTTAAGTACCAGAAAATTCAAACTACATTGATTTCCCACTTATTCCAGTGTTTGAAAGCCGATAGCCAGGGAAGTCCTTTATTTCTTTTCGCTGGGGGGTTTTTTCCTGCTGAGCCCCCCGACTGGCATTTCCGCCCCGGAAAGCGTAAAGGGAAAAGGGCAAAGCAATGTGGGCTTCTTTTGATCCCAAAAAACCAAACCCCCCTTTTTCTCCATGCTTCCCCTCGAAAGGAGAAATCCCCCGGGGGGACTTTCCCTCATGGGAAAGGGCGGGGCCCCAAAGGGGAAAGGGGTCGACGGGTCACCCACCCGTTCGGGATTTGGTTTGAACCCCCCCCCAGGACATCCCCTTTCCTTTCCTGATGTTTCTGGGGGCAGCAGGTATTGAAGGGGCCTGCTCAACGAAGGGAAGAAGCCGCTAAAAAAGGAAATCTGCAAAGGGGGAAGAGGCTGCTCAGCGTAGGGAAAAACCTGCATAGGAGGGAAGGCTTCCCCCGAGAGGAAACTGACGGGGACAGGAAAATTCTGCATAGGAAGAGGCTAGCTGCCAGGAGGGGCTCCCCGAAGGGGGCCCTTCGAAAGGGAAAGGCTGCCAGACGGGAGGATCAGGGGGGAAGGGGGCGGGCCGGGCGTAGGGAAGGGGCCCTGCCAGGCAGGAACCCCTCCGTAGGGAAAATAGACGGGAAAGGGGGGGTTTCGCTTTAGGGGGAAGGAACAATTTTCTTTCGCGGTCTCCCGCTTCTGTAATCGGGGGGGTTAATAAACCCAGCGGGTTGATAGAGTTAGGGGGCCCAAAGTTAAAGTTTCCCCAGAGTTCCCCCCCGACCGGGTGGGGACTTTTGAAATGTTCCTTAGCATTTTGAAAGGTTTTTATTCAAAACCAATTTTTTTTGGGGAAAAAAAAAGGCTATGCACCTTTTTTGGGGTTTAATCGGGTGCTCCCAAGGGGAGTGTTTTGCTCACTCTAAACGAAGGTGCGTCTTATGCAGACTTTCATTTGGGGCTCTGCGTAAGCTTTTCCCCCACCTTCCCCCCAGAGCCCGTACAGGGGAAGTAAAGGCCCATGAAAAAAAAAACAAAGGGGCCCTTCTTTGCAGTTTGGTGATAGGCTGCGCAAAACGCAAGGGAAAATTGGCGTCGTTGGCTAGGTTGGAGCGGGAGGATCTGTTTCCTCTTTGAACAGCTCACCAAACCCGTGTCCCCAGAGTTGAGGATCCCGGGTAGGCGGGGCAGCACCCAGGTTTTTGGCCCGGGTTTCGATTCACAAAAGCTGAGGTGTTTGCTGAAGCTCGCCCCCCCCCGGCTTATTGGGGATCGCCCAGAAATACGGAGGGAAACCCTCCACAGGATTTAGTGGGGGTAAAAGGGGCCAAAAACGCTACGGGGTTTTAACAAGGAAGGGGGTTCTCGGGGATTTTAAGGGGCCCCGACTGGTTTTTCCCTTTTTGGGGCCTGGCCCTAATTTGGGAAAAAAAAATCCTAAAGCCCCTGGTTTTGGCGTGGGGCGGTCCCTTTTCCCCCGGGCCTCGGCCTCGGAAAAAATGGGGGTTTTTCCCACTTCTGGTGGACAGAAATGTCCCCGGTTTCTTTTTTTTCGTTGGGTTTATCTTGGGTTTTACACCACAGGGGTTCGGGGGGAAACAACCCCCTTTGGGGGTTTAAAGGGTTTTTGTTTCCCCCAAGGCCCGGCGGGGGGCCAGTTACGATGTGTCGGGGGTTTGGGGGTGGGTTTTACCTCCACCCGTCCTTTGAAATCGTTTTTAAAAACCCCCCCCCTTCTTCCCGTGGCGAAGTAAGGGCCATCGCGGGGGAGCGAAAATCTGATTCCCCAAAAAAAAGGGGAAAACTTTTTACCTTCGCAGACGGGCGCAGTCACCCCTGGGCTAGGATTTGCCCCTACAGGGGTGTTTGGGAAATCACCACACGCGCCAAAACTAAGAAGCCGGGAACAGGAATTGCTCCCCCTTTTTCAGCCAAACATGACGGGTTCTGGCAAGGGCCATCCTGCTAGCATTACCTCTTAAGGCCAGGGACCCCCGGATGTCCCACGCCTACGACAATTGTGGATCGTCCCACCCCAGTCCCCCCGACAAAAACCCAAAGGGGAGCTTTAAGCTCCCCAAGGGGGTCCTCTTTGGGGTTTTTACTCAAGCAGACGGTGGCCCCAAGCGCTTTTTCGTTTCCCCAAAGCTTGAGAGAATCGTTCTCCGGGGAAAAGGCCCCTGGGTTCACCCATGGAAAGGGCATATGGGTCAAACGGGGCTCCCCCGACGGGTTTAAAACAAGACTTCTTTTGGCCCGGGAAAGAACCCCACAGGGTTTGGCAGAAAATGCCGCAGTTGCGATGTCGCAAACGGACCAAAGCCTAAGGGTTTGCTTTAAAACGTGGGTTTCCCCCAGGGAATTTCCACTGGTTGGGGAGGCATTTACAAGGTTGGGGGCGACCTGGTGGGACCCCTTAATCCCCCATCCGTTTGCGGGGCCCCCGCTTTCACTTTGGTTTGTGGTAGGAAACGCGGTTCCATAAAACCCCGAGGCTGCCCGTTAAGGGCTACGATTTTCCCCTACTGTTGCTGAATCTCTCAGGCCCGATTTGGACGCGCATGGCGTGCCCAAGAAGAAGTACGGCTGGAATTTTTTTAAATTGGGGAGCGATCTCCCCCTCTCCATGCTTGGACCGGATCCGGCCAGTCAGTCGTCGACTCATGAGTTTTGGCAGTGGAAAATGCAGAGTCATGGTTTACTTTTTTCCCTCATATCAAGGGTTTTCCCGTTTTACGGATTTCTGCTATCTTAGCCCAAACCCGGTCAGCACATTGGAAAATCAGTCCGGGGGACAACCCTTCCCCCCAAACCCGGGTTAAAAACCCCTTTTGGTCCTGTATCAGGGGTAGTGACAGTTTTTCACTTCCCGTGATGTTAACGGTAGTGGGAAACACCATGGTTCGGATTTTTTACTTTCAAGGTTTGGGAAGGTTTTTCCCTTTGTTTTTTATAAATATAGTAAAGTATTTCCCTGGATTCTTTTCGTAGAAAAGTTTTATTAGATTCCTCGTACTCTGCGAGCACCAAAGAGTTGGGTTCGGTCCCCCTTTTTGTGAATTTGCACATGGTTTAAGGTTCAAAGGACACTGGATCTCAGGGGAAAAAAGATGCTTTTAGGGAAGGGGGGGGTTTGTCAAGGTTTGTCACGAGGCCACGACGTTTGCCCCTCTAGGGTGGCGGAAAAAATTCATTTGTTTATTTTTTTGTTGCTGTTGGGTATCCGTCCCTTTTAAAGTGGCTTGGGGTTTTGCGGTTTCACCTTGGTGTATTCAGCTCAACTTCGGGTTTTCTTTCTCTCTCTCCCCTTTTTTATTTTCCCTGGGCCCCTGCTATTTACCGGTTTGGGTTTCCGGGGGGCTGGTACCTTTTTTTCCCCCTTTGCTGTTTTATCGGCCTCTCGCCCGCTTTTTACCCGTCCCCCGTGCTTTTATTTTTTTTTAGTTTGAATATGGTCCCTCAAATGGGCGCAGGTGGCATGTTGGCCCCATCGCTGAGGGAGGTTAAACTCATTTACTCGGGGGGAAGATGCTCTGGGAGCGCCCCTCCGGTCTTTTGGGTTTTTACCCGTTTAAACGAGGGGACAGCCCCGGGATCTTCAAATTTCCCGCGGCCCGGGAAGGGAGGGACAACACTTCTTCTTTTTCCGCACCTGGGCCTTTTGTCCTCTGAATGGAAAAAGGGGAGGGAGAGTCGTTTGGGCCCGCCCTTCTGGGTCAAACCCCGGGGAGCTTTGGAAAACATCGTTTCGTGGGTTTTTTTGTTTTGGGGGGGGTTTGGGGGTTTTTGTTAGCCGGCTTTTTTTTTCTCTTTTGCGCAAATTTTCTTTTGGTTTTTAAAATTTTAAAAGAAAAGGGTTTTAGGGCCTTTTTCCCCTTTGGTTTAATTAAAACTTTAACCCCGGGAATTTTAAATTTTTTTCCAAAAAAACTTTTTCTCCTGTTTTTTTTTCCCCTCTGGGGAATTTCGGTAGTCGGTTTGGGGTGGGGGGGAGAACCTGGTGTTCAGGTTGGAACTTGCTTGGGCTCCCCTCGTCCCCCCTGTCCCCATTCGCCGGACTTATTCTTCGGGCCCCCCGGGCCTGGGGGGGGGGTGGGGAAGGGAACGAGTTTTATGTTCGCGAGCGTTGGGGAGCTTTATTTTTTTCGTTTGGGTGGGTGGTTGGAGATTTGTGTTATTTTTAAATGTGGCTAAAAAAGTGACAATGAGGCCATTGAAAATTTTTATTTGCAAATGTTTGGGGAGTTATTAAGCGATGGTCGCTGTGTTTTGGTTTTTTTTTCCAAGAAAGGAAATTGTTAAAAGTGAGTGAGAGAAGGGTGAAGATAATTCAATTTGTTTTTTAGCCTGTTGATTTAATGCCCGTCCTTTCCTGCTTTTGTGAGAAGGATTTAACGAATTTTTTTGGTTTTCTGTGTTAAAGCTTAAAGGGCTGTGTTGAGCTGGGGGGTTTGGGGGGTTTGGGAGACTTCCCCTCGCCCCTCATCGGTGGCTGTTAAGATTTAGCGCTTGGGGCAGACGTACTGACCGGGGGTTTCCCGTTTTTCCCTTCCCCTTTTTTTTCTTCCCTTTCCCTTTTTCTTTCCTTTCCCTTCCCCCTTCCCTCC
>JAFLJL010000271.1:7500-10000 GCA_018398815.1 Conus ventricosus | reverse complement strand
CGAGCAAATGCGCATAAAGACCTTCGATTTTTGAACAACGCTTTCTTTCAGCAAACTTCGTGTCCGGAAATTAGAAAAAAGAAAAAGAAAACAGAAGCGAACATACTAATAATAAACATGTGAAGGAACAACTTGTCAAATAAACACGTAATACATAACAGTAATAGCACATAAAGAACACGGTTTTCTCTCCCCGCCCCCCCCCCCCCCCCCCCCCCCCCTCCTCCTCCCTCAACACATTGGTATAAAATTTTATAGGTTTCAACATGGCTGTACAGCAGTTACCAGCCCGTTAATGAAGATGCTGGCCCTACACATGCGATATCACGCGTACTTTACTACTACGACCACCACCAGCATCACAACACACACACACACACACACACACCGCACGCACGCACGCACGCACGCACGCACGCACGCACACTTGCACGCACGCACGCACGCACGCACGCACGCACGCACGCACGCACGCACGCACGCACGCACGCACGCACACACACACACACACACACACACACACACACACACACACACACACACACAAGGTTGGTTTGTTTGTTTGGAAATCTTCAACTCCGCCGAGCAACATGGACCAAAAAAAAAACGAATCACAAGACGTAAAAGAGAAGTAATTGTTCGTTCTTCATTTTTGTTGTCCTCAGTGTTGTGTAGTTTCCCCGAAGAAGACCTAAGAGGTCGAAACGCGTCGTGTTTTGTCTTGTGATTCGTTTGCCTATGTTGCTCGGCGGGGTTGATTCTAAACACTTAAAAAGATTCCCCCCCCCCCCCCCCCCCCCCCCCCCCAGAAAAAAACCCAAAAAAAACAAAAATTAAAAAAACACAAAAAACCGAATACCCCCCCCCCCCCCCCCCCCCCCCACTCCCACCAAAAAAAAACAAAACAAAACAAAACAAACAAACAAACAAAAATACAAATAAACAAAACCCCAAACCGACATCAACATCAACACCCAAATCGTAATAATTATGTAATAGTAACACAGTGCTCACTTACAAGATCAAAACGAGGCTCACTCAGCCTCGCCCTGTCTGCCTTGACAAGACTGACGTCATCTGGACAATCAGGCTCTTGAGCTTCCTCCCAGTGGCAGAGAGGGAGAGAGAGACGTGAAACTCTTCAAAGCTGTCACAGGCGGTTCTGGCGGACAGTGACTGGGCATCAGCCTCGAGTAGGGGGGAAAAAATCAAGGCTATAGAGGACGAAGGCTCCCCGCGGCTTCTTCTTCGCTTCTCATGAAATGATGATGGAACAAATTGACCGTAGCAAGCAACAAATCAACACATAAGGCAGTGTACCACCCTCGAAATACCATACCCTGTTCGAAACAGTATCTCAACGCTTACAGAGTGGTACGCTCTGAGCACTGAGGTATAGTGTGTGTGTGTGTGTGTGTTTGTGTGTGTGTGTGTGTGTGTGTGTGTGTGTGTGTGTGTGTGTGTGTGTGTGTGTGTGTATTTAAATCTCCTACGCTGTAAAAACGATTTTTGTGCAGTAAGAGCTAAAGCCTACACGCTTATCTTAAAAAGTGTTTAAAATAACTCTGCCGAACAACATGGACACACGAATCACAAGACAAAACACGACGCGTTTCGACCTTTCAGGTCTTCTTCAGGGAAGATAAACAGCGCTCAGACAGAAGAAACAGACAGACAGACAGACTTACTGGCAGACAGACACACAGAGACAGAAACAGAGAGAATGCTGGACACAAAATTATGTTCATGCGAGAATTCACATTAAGCCACACGTGAGAGTTCATGAACACACGCGCCTTCACACCGTGCCTTCACACGTGCCTTCACTGAAAATGGAGACACACACACACACGTGAGTGGTGTCGCTTACAGGAATCCCCGGTCATCACTAGCAGGTGCAAAACGTGTAATTAACTGCATTAATCTGACATCAAATTAATCATGAGTCAATCGGGAACTGACGGGTATTTTGCTACAGCCAAACGGACGTGAGCGCAACAACAACAACAACAACAACAACAACAGCAACAACAACAAATCACCGAATAAAATTGTTACAATAAATTTTTGTCATGATAGTTCTATTTTATCGGCTGTACATAAAACTGTGACAGGATAAAAGACGTTTCAATCAAGAGTTGTGCCGATAGCAGATTTTGTATGCACTAGAGACAGCGATTCACTTTTTTTTTCTGTGCGCGTGTTTTGATTTGCTTTATTTTATTTTGCGACAGAACTCGTTAGCAGTTCCACACACGCACATCCTCTTACAAAACAACAACAACAACAACAACAACAACAACAACACACACACACACACCACACACACACACACACACACACACACACACACACACACACACACACACCACACACACACAACACACACACACACAACGAACACACACAAACACACACACACACACACCTCCTCGTTTCCCCTCGTAGTTTTGTTGGACACCACCGTCCAAGCGAACAGTGTGAGTAGTTGATTTCACCC
>JAFLJL010000270.1:17500-20599 GCA_018398815.1 Conus ventricosus | reverse complement strand
CTCTCCTCTCTCTCTAACGTCACTTCACTCCACTGTCTCTAAAATTAACCCCTCCTCTCCTATCCATGCATTGTGTATGAGGAAACATTTTGCAAAACAACTCCCACGTGACGCCCTTTCGCGCCTGTCACAGACCCATGTTTGTCTCTCTGCCTGTCGGCCTGTCTGTCTCTCTCTGTCTGTGTCTGTCGTCTGTCTCTCTCTCTCCTCTCTCTCTCTCTCCTCTCTCTCTCTTCTCCTCTCTCTCTCTCTCTCTCTCTCTCCTCTCTCTGTGTCTGTCTGTGTCTCTTTCTTTCTCTCTCTCTCTCTCTCTCCTCTCCTCCTCTCTCTCTCTCCTCTCTCTCCTCTCTCTCTCTCTCTCTCTCAACTCTCTGCGAAAAGCATATAGAACATTATTTGAGTTAGACTCTCGTGATAAGACAAACTGGGCGTCTGATATTCGCTGTAAGTTTTTACATGTTTGGTTTTGGTTATGTGTGGTTAAACCAAGGTGTTGAGGGAATGGAACAGTTTATCGCTGACTTTAAAGAAAGACTTATACTTGAAGATGGCAAGAATGGGATTTTCATGTCAAGATAGTGACAGATTTAGTGTATATAAGACTTTTTGCACAATAGGAAAAAGATAAAAAGCATTTAACGTTAAATCTAGACAGACATATCAAGATTATTACAACAAGATGCAGACTGGTATTCAGATATTGCTGTACATAGATAATCGATACAAACAACATAACCCCGTTGATTTGATTTGTCCATTGTATAAAAAAGAGAAAGAAAATGAAGTGCATTTTGTTCTGTGCTGTCCTTTACTAAACGAATTAAGAGAACGTTATATACATTTGAAATACTACAGATTTCCAAGTCTTTTCAGATTAAGTTTACTTCTAGCTTCCAATAATGAACGAACAACTAGAAATCTGTCCATTTACCTATACAAAGCATTTAAGTTACGATCTGTTCTTGTTTCTTAATGTAAAGCATTGAATCAGTTTTTGAACGTGAAAAATATTGAATGATTTCCAGATGCACCCCTTCACGAGGGCAATGGCCTATTTGTGAATAAAATATCCGTATCCGTATCTCTCTCTCTCTGCGTGGGAGTGCTTGTTTGTTTACCCATGTGTGTCTGCCTGCCTGCCCCCCCCCCTTCTCTCTCTCTCTCTCTCTCTCTCTCCTCTCCTCTCTCTCCTCTCTCTCTCTCCTCTGTCACGCCCAAACTCCAGCATTGTCGTGTCGATGCACCGACGACGAAGAGGGGGTGGGGGTTGGGGGGGGTGGGGGGGGGGGGGGAGAGGAGGACTGTGGCGGGTGAGATTAGCCGCGCACAACGAAGACATCGCGGCCATAAACCATCTGAAGGCGGGCAGGGGGGGCGGGGAGTGTGCGCTCGCCTTGTGCACCGGGGGTGGGGGGGGGGGGGGGGGGGGGGGGGGGGGGGGAGGATGGGCAGGCCAGTTGGGTCCGCGAAGGGAGGGGTTGCTGTTCATCTGTGCAGCGCGGCAGACAAGTGACACACGCGGTAAAGAGATAGGTGCGTGTGAACAATGCGTCCTCTTCCTAGCCCCCCCCCCCCCCCCCCCCCGACATCCCCGCCCCCCACCCATCCCCCACCACCACCACCCCCACTCCCACCTCCTCCCGCCCTAAAGCTCAGCTACCTGGTGCGACATTCGTAGATCACATCATTCCTGATGAATTTTTTTTTCTGCGCTCTGTCTGTCTCTCTGTCTCTCTGTCTCTCTCTCCTCTCTCTCTCTCTCCTCTCTCTCATCTCTCTCTCTCATCTCTCTCTCTCTCTCTCTCTCTCGTCGTGTGTGCGCATGAGAGAGAGAGAGGGAGAGAGAGAGAGAAAGTGTGTGTATGTGTTCGTTCGTTCGTTCTTCAATTTAACGTCTATTCACATAAAGCGATTTTAGACAGTGTGTGTGTGTGTGTTTGTTTGTTTGTTTGTTTGTGTGTGTGTGTACCTTTTTTTTTTTTACAAGAACAGGTTATCAATACTGACTAAGCCACAAAGAATGCAGAACTGACGGGAGGGAAAAGGGGGCGGAAGAAAGGTTGGAGAGAAGGTTGAGATGATTCACAACATTAAACAAATGATAAGATAGGTGGGACCGGTGTAAGGTAGCACACACCCATGCTTACACACACACACACACACACACACACATGCTTACACACACACACACACACACACACACACACACACACACACACACACACACACACACACACACACCAAATATTGTAAAAAAAAAATGTCACTTGCATTTGTGGTCAAAATATTACACCATTCCATGCCATCTTTCTTTGTAAAAATACTCAAAAATATTTACCGACTTGGTTATTAAGTTTGAACACATCAATCGCGAATTTTGGGGACATTTTTGGGGAACGAAGCGAAGGCTGTAGAAGTTGTTAGGGCAATTGTTAAGAGTCCAGTTGGACATTTACTTTGATTCTCGAGTTATTTGTTTGATTTATTTTCTTATTATTTCAATGGTTAAAAATGTTTTGTTTCTTTAGAAATGTTCAGATATGAATCCAGGCTAAAGTAGTTTACCGTTATGCCGGTAGATTAGAATGGGGTTAAAGTGATGGTCACTTACTGGTATCTCATTAATTAATTAGACTATGCATGCAAAGATTAGCATACTACACTACCTCCACACTCCATACACTTTCAATGACGTTTTTAAAACAACACACACATTTATACCCCCCCCCCCACACACACACACACACACATACACACACACACACACACACACACACACACACACACACACACACGCACACGCACACAACATACACACACACACCGGCCCCTTTTACATGTGTTTTTCTGTTTTGTCTTTGTTTGTTTGTATGCCTGTTCGTTTGTCTCTTGTTTTTGTCTAAGATCACTGTAAAGTGGATAGACATTAAATTAAAGAACGAACACACACACACACACACACACACACACACACACACACACACACACACACACACACACACACACACACAGAATCCGTTATGTCGACAGCCGGTGAGACAGACAAACAGACAGACAAACAGACAGACAGACAGAATGGATGTTGTGGCCAGCCGTGAG
>JAFLJL010000269.1:52500-60661 GCA_018398815.1 Conus ventricosus | reverse complement strand
GACCATTTGTCTGTGGGCACGAGTGACTGAGGCAGACATATTGGCGAACCTACATGGTGGTATCGTTGAACAATTCCCACCCCACCCACCCCACCCCTACCCCACCTTTTGTTTGTTTGTGTGTTTGTTTCCAAACCTCTGGGTCTAAGCCATTTAGTTTGGAAACCAGTCGGGTTTTCTCAGACGTACAGCAATTTGTAGCTGGTGGACAAAGAGAGAGAGAGAGAGAGAGAGAGAGAGAGAGAGAGAGAGAGAGAGAGAGAGAGAGAGAGAGAGAGAGAGAGAGAAAAGAGGGGAGAGAAAGAGAGAGAGAGAGAGAGAGAGAGAGAGAGAGAGAGAGAGAGAGAGAGAGAGAGAGAGAGAGAGAGAGAGAGAGAGAGAGAGAGAGAGAGAGAGAGAGAGAGAGAGAGTGCAGAGCTCTTCTTTGGATACATGTCAAAACAGCGACCGTTATAGAACCCAGAACGTGAAAAATGAAACAAAAGAAAAAGAAAGAAAAAAAGACAACAAAAACCAAAAAACATTGAAACGAAGGGGACAAAAAAAAGAAGAAAATGTGCGTTCAACAGTCCAAAATTGTCTGCGTCACTGTCTCTCATTCTCTTCATTACGGGCATAGATGCGCACATATAAATACGTATACACGCACGCATGCACACGCATAAACACGCATGCACGCACGCACGCACGCACGCACGCACGCACGCACGCACACACAGATACATACAAACATGCAGAGAGAGAGAGAGAGAGAGAGAGAGAGAGAGAGAGAGACTGAGAGAGAAAGAGAGACTCACACACACACACACACACACACACACACACACACACACACACACACACACACACACATATATATATATAATATATATATATATATATATATATATATATATATATATATATATATATATATATATATATATTGAGAGAGAGAGAGAGAGAGAGAGAGAGAGAGAGAGAGAGAGAGAGAACAATGAACAATGAACAATGAACAACACTTTAATTCCTTCAGGCCACTAGCCCATAGAAACAGGGTCAAGGTGCAAAATCAGCATGTACGTAGAGATAAACTCAAAAGAAATGCCTTCATGCATCACATGAACAGCCGTTCGTTCAACAATCTGCCTACCTTTGCATACATTCAATGACTAACTTTCTCTGACGGAGAGCATAGAAAACGTACATTGCTAGTTTTCGCATGGTTGTCATAGATCTATTACGCAGAATATCAACATAATGCTGTCCGATTCCAGCCAAATATTTGGATCTGATTTCATCATACAAAGGACAACAATGTACAAAATGATTTTCATCTTCAGTTATTTTACAGGCCGGACATAAAAAGCTGACATTTTCACAGAATGTTTTTCTAAAGGTCGATCCATTAATTGGTAATACACCAATTCTTAATTTAATGATCCCGTCCCGGAAACATCTTATATCTAGAAATTGGAAATAAGGTTCACTTTCAAATGATCTTTTAAAAAGCCTGTAGGTGCTGTATATATCCTTGTTCATAACAGATGCATTCCATTCTTGCATGTAGTTATCTTTCATCGTTGTTTGAACAAAGACACAAATGAAATTTCACACCCTACTCCTTGGTTTAAACCATGCATCCCCAAAGCCCATTCTGCACAAAATATTTCTTACTAAACTAGCCCAGCACGTTTTACCTCTGTCATCTAAATTCTTAAGCATGATATACGACAGTTTTGGAAGTCTTGTAGTATCCATCTTCAACATCTTAAGCCAATACTTAATACATCTCACAGAACTATTAACGTACAATGGGTATCGCCCGATCTCACCATAAACGAACTTATTTGGTACTTTTAAAGGGACTTTCAAAAACCGCTTACATGCAAATGTGTGTACTTTTTCAATATTATGCATTCTATTTAGGCCCCACATTTCAGCAGCATACATTAATATAGGTTGCACCTGAGAATCAAAAATTCTAAAGAAACAAGATTTTGAAATATCATGAAGTCTGCTGATATGTTTCACGCATTCGATACAAGCTCGTCTGCCTTTTACCGCCAGGGCATCGACGCATTTCTGCAAGCTCATTTTTGTCGTAAAGACAAAACCCAAATAATTATATTCATTTACGACTTCCAAGGTATTGCCGTCCAAAGTCCATTTATCGCTCTTGCCCAAAAATCCCCCTTTCCGAAAAACCAAAATTTTGTTTTATCTGTATTTATATTCAAAAAAAGTTTTTTTACAAGCATCATTTAAAATATTGATCTGATTCTGAAGACCTCTTGCAGTGATGGACAAAAGGACAATGTCGTCTGCAAACAAAAGCAGAAATAGTTCATCAAGACCAGGTAAGAGTTGAACACCATGTATACCATTTATTCAGCCACGGTTGCCGCGATTTCGTTGATAAAAACTGAAAAAAATTCAGGGCTAAGTATACAGCCTTGTCTCAAACCAATAGGACATTCGAAAAATCTGTCAAATGATCATCAATCCTTACACACGAAACTACAGAGTTATATATTGCCATAACAGCCTTCATAAATTTACCATGTATCCCATTTTTTAGTAGAATTTCAAACAAAGGCCCATGTTGCACCGAGTCAAATGCTTTTTTAAGATCTACAAAACACACATAGAGTTTACCCCCTCTTTTTGAAAAGCACTTTTCAATAATTGCGTTCAAAGTAAAAATATGATCAAAAGTAGAATATCCCTTTCTAAATCCTGCCTGGGACTCTGTTAACGTTCTGTTTGTTTCAATCCACTTTACAAGTCTTTGGTTTAAAATGATAGTATAAC
The DNA here is from genome assembly GCA_018398815.1 of Conus ventricosus. NCBI lineage: Eukaryota > Metazoa > Mollusca > Gastropoda > Neogastropoda > Conidae > Conus > Conus ventricosus. The sequence continues at coordinate 57,868 of JAFLJL010000269.1, read as the reverse complement.
ATTTGCTCATCAAGCTTAACAAGGAAACTCCTCTGTAGTTGTCTGGCTGAGTTTTGTCACCTTTTTTAAATATTGGCACAATGATAGCTTTTGTCCAGTCTTCGGGGTATGAACCGTTATCAAATAAAGTATTGAATAATTTCGTCATAAAAGCAACTGACAAATCGTTACATAATTTTAACATTTCTGGAACTATTCTGTCGATTCCACAGGCTTTCCCATTTTTCAATTTACGTATAGCCTCAAAAACTTCCCTTTCGGTAATAGGTAAATTCAGATCATTACAATTTGAATCAAAGTTTTCAAAGCTAAAATCGCATGTTTTAATATCTGGAACATTGAAAAGTGTCGCAAAATGATCAAACCACTGTTGGTCTGATATTTCTGAGCAAATACCAGTTCTTCTTTTACCTGAAACACATCTGATCTCTCTCCAGAATGATTTGCTATCTTTACCGAGGGAAGCGAGCTGTCTTGCTTTTTCCCGTTTAAAACTACGTCTTTTTGTTTAATCAACGCCTTATAATCTTTCCGATCTTGAACGTATTGCCTTCGTTCGTCAGGCCGTTTTATTTGTCTAAACACAGTTAAAGACTGTCTAGTTTTTTTCTGAGATTGCTTACATTGACTGTCATACCAATGCGGAGGTCTGACATTATCACCGACATAAATGCGCTTCATCATGCAGTTGCTAGAAGAAACTAAGGCACCAGAAAACAATCTCACAGCTTGATTAATATCGCTGTCAATTAATGCGAAAGCTTGGGAACACATGTTTTGAATTTCAACTGTCTTAAGACTATCAAGAACCTGTTGCTCCAAGGTTGGATTCCATACCTGTTTTTCCATCCATTTAACTCCCGTCTTATTTTTATCACTCATTGTTTTTATACCATCACTTAAAAATTCGGTTACATACAGTTTAATACAAACAGGTAAGTGCGTTGAGTCAATGGATGGCAAAACACGCAATGAGCTGACACGCTGCTGCAAACATATATCACTGGAAATTATAAAATAATCGATAGTGCTACCACCACCACTTGAAACAAAAGTGAATGAATCATCAAACCGATAATGACTAAGACCATTGACAATAACGCACTCGAACGACATACATAGATTGAGTAAATCTTTTCCAAAATTGTTAACTTCTTTATCATCAGAGCTTCTCTTAAATATATAGTTTACCTGGTCTGCAGTGCGCAATGTTTCCCACACATTATTATGAGAGATCTCATCATTTAGCATCGCATTCTCACAACCAGTCCTCGCATTCAGATCACCACAAATCATAACATAAAAATCTTCAAATCTTTCATATAAATCCATTAAACATTGTTCGATGATCTCTATGCCAACACCGTGACGTGACTGTCTCCAGAACCTACTATCATAAGGGTGAATATATGTACAAATCAGAAATACCGGTTTATTTATCCCTATCAGTCTTTCGTCCAGTTTCAAGATAATCATTTGTTCTAAGTTAGTATCAATTCTTTCCACAAATTCTGCCAAACTTTTTCGAACAAACACGATCACTCCTCCCGAATATCGCCCTTGATGTGATAATTTTATAGCTCTAGAGACAAACACGTCATAGTTATTAAAAGGGGCGTATGAAATTGTGTTTGAATAAACAAAAGTTTCGTTTAAAGCAAAAATATCAAAAGATAACATTGTTGAAATAACATCAGGGATGTCCAACTTCTGCAACCAACCGTCACAGTTCCACGTACAAATGTCTATAACTTTATTCTCCGGGCTTCGGCCACGCCGTCATCTTTTTGTTTTACCACCCTCACCACCCCCACGCCCAACCCCACTAGCACTCCTCTCCTTACCCCCACCGATTTCACCGCTTCCCCTGCCTTGTCGATCTCCAACCCGCCCACCCCCTCCCCCCCGCGCCTTTGTATTGGCTGGCTTCATCCACTGATGTAACGTGTTTGAATTCACACTGTCACGCCTATCTTTTACGCCTGGTCTGTTTTGTGTTGACAAGCCCGAACTTTGACGTGTCTTCGCCGGGCTATGTGACTGCGCTGCAATGCTGCTATGCCGCCGTGTTGACCGTGCAGATTCCGGTTTTGACCCTTGACCCTTCATCGTCTTCTCACTCGTCGGCCTGTGCTTCGTTTGATTAGCACTTGGGTACTCCGCCGTAGGGAGAATGTACGGACGACTTCTACTGCTGTGGTCGTTGTTGCCGTCGCTTGGTTTTGAGAGAGGGAGGATGAGGAGGGGGAAGAGAGAGAGAGAGAGAGAGAGAGAGAAGAGAGAGAGAGAGAGAGAGAGAGAGAGAGAGAGAGAGAGAGAGGTTGCCAACTCGTGGCGGCATTCTGCCAGCTGTGCAACGGCATTGCAGACAAGTCAGGTGCCATTGTCTGTCTGTGGTAATCTTCTGCCAGAAACGTTTTCAGGAGGTGGGGGTCATCGGAAGCAACATGGAGAGTGTCAGAAAAAACGAGAAAGATTGAAAGGAATATGTGCCCTAAGAGGAAATGACTAAACACACGCTTGTTGAGAGAGAGAGAGAGAGAGAGAGAGAGAGAGAGACAGAGAGAGAGAGAGAGAGAGAGAGACAGACAGACAGACAGACAGACACACAGACACACAGACATACAGACAAAGACAGACAGACAGAGACAGTGAGAAGTAGAGACGAGAGATAGAGACACCTCTTGCACGCACACACACTCGCAAGAGAGAGGAAGGGAGAGTGGATCATACTAGAACAAAACTGACTTTTAGGTAATAGAAAATAAAATAAAAAGAGAGAGATGGTGTAAGAAATAAACAACCTTAGACAGACAGAGATCGAAAAGACTCAACACGTTTATGTAGAGAAAAGGGTAAACCCTTGAATGAAGGAAACCACGCACACGATTTATCTAAAACAACCGAAGGACATGTGTAAAGACCAAAGAAAACATCCTAGAAAGTCGCAATGCCATTATCTCTGAATGGTGGTCAAAAGGAATATGTATATGGCTATACATGGCTACATTGAAAAAGACATAGTTATTCATGTCCTGAGAATTTTTCTTCTCCTATTCTTCTTCTTCTTCTTCTTCTTCTTCTTCTTCTTCTTCTTCTTCTCCTCCTCCCTTAATTCATGGGAGTTCATGGGCACCACGCTGAAGAACAGTTCATCTCCAGTTCTGTGGACGGTGTACCAGAGCCCAGTTTTCTGCCCATCATTTCCCTGTCTACTCTGCACATCATTTCCCTGTCTACTCTGCAATGCTATCCATCATTTCCCTGTCTACTCTGCACATCATTTCCCTGTCTACTCTGCAATGCTATCCATCATTTCCCTGTCTACTCTGCAATGCTATCCATCATTTCCCTGTCTACTCTGCAATGCTATCCATCATTTCCCTGTCTACTCTGCACATCATTTCCCTGTCTACTCTGCACATCATTTCCCTGTCTACTCTGCACATCATTTCCATGTCTACTCTGCACATCATTTCCCTGTCTACTCTGCAATGCTATCCATCATTTCCCTGTCTACTCTGCACATCATTTCCCTGTCTACTCTGCACATAATTTCCATGTCTACTCTGCAATACTATCCATCATTTCCCTGTCTACTCTGCACATCATTTCCCTGTCTACTCTGCACATCATTTCCCTGTCTACTCTGCACATCATTTCCCTTTCTACTCTGCACATCATTTCCCTGTCTACTCTGCAATGCTATCCATCATTTCCCTGTCTACTCTGCACATCATTTCCCTGTCTACTCTGCCCATCAATTCCCTGTCTACTCTGCAATGCTATCCATCATTTCCCTGTCTTTCCCTGTCTACTCTGCAATACTATCCATCATTTCCCTGTCCACTCTGCCCTTCATTTTCCTGTCTACTCTGCCCATCATTTCCCTGTCTACTCTGCCCATCATTTCCCTGTCTACTCTGCCATCATTTCCTTGTCTACTCTGCAATGCTATCCGTCATTTCCCTGTCTACTCTGCGCATCATTTCCCTGTCTACTCTGCAATGCTATCCATCATTTCCTTGTCTACTCTGCACATCATTTCCCTGTCTACTCTGCACATCATTTCCCTGTCTACTCTGCGCATCATTTCCCTGTCTACTCTGCAATGCTATCCATCATTTCCTTGTCTACTCTGCACATCATTTCCCTGTCTACTCTGCACATCATTTCCCTGTCTACTCTGCAATGCTATCCATCATTTCCCTGTCTATTCTGCAATGCTATCCATCATTTCCCTGTCTACTTTGCAATGCTATCCATCATTTCCCTGTCTACTCTGCAATGCTATCCATCATTTCCCTGTCTATTCTGCAATGCTATCCATCATTTCCCTGTCTACTCTGCCCATCATTTCCCTGTCTACTCTGCAATGCTATCCATCATTTCCCTGTCTACTCTGCACATCATTTCCCTGTCTACTCTGCAATGCTATCCATCATTTCCCTGTCTATTCTGCAATGCTATCCATCATTTCCCTGTCTACTCTGCAATGCTATCCATCATTTCCCTGTCTACTCTTCAATGCTATCCATCATTTCCCTGTCTACTCTGCAACGCTATCCATCATTTCCCTGTCTACTCTGCAATGCTATCCATCATTTCCCTGTCTACTCTGCACATCATTTCCCTGTCTACTCTGCACATCATTTCCCTGTCTACTCATTCCCTGTCTACTCTGCACATCATTTCCCTGTCTACTCTGCAATGCTATCCATCATTTCCCTGTCTACTCTGCAATGCTATCCATCATTTCCCTGTCTACTCTGCAATGCTATCCATCATTTCCCTGTCTACTCTGCAATGCTATACATCATTTCCCTCTCTACTTTGCCATCATTTCCCTGTCTAGTCTGCAATGCTATCAGTCAATCAGTTTTCTGCACACCATTTCCCTGTCTACTCTGCAATACTATCAGTCAATCGTGTGTTTTTTTTTTTAATTCCCTCTCTTTCCCTCAGTCTCCCTCCTTCAAACGATGTGGCAGGATAAGTGCAGCAAGACCACTGGATCTTGCGACATGGCCATACCAACATAGTATTCTTTCGTCGATTGATGTCGGTGGATTTTTGTACGATCTGCCCGATGGTTTGATGCACCTGGTATTGACGTGATCAGTGTGTGTGATCTTTAGCATCTTACAGTAGTATCTCCATTAAATCGTTTGGATTCTTCATTCCAGATCCGCTGTGAGGGCCCTGTCTGGCATGAGTTCAGGAAGTGGACACTAAAGCCTGATCTTGTGTTTCATGGAGATGGTCTTGGCCTTCCATGCAGGTTTTATTCTGAACAGTGCACCGGTTGCCTTTGCTGCCTTTTAAAGGATTTCTAGTTTGGATCCCTTACTGCTAATGGTGGATCCCA
>JAFLJL010000269.1:40000-42500 GCA_018398815.1 Conus ventricosus | reverse complement strand
TGGACCAAAAAGGGTGTCAAAATACCCAAGTTAAATCATAAAACGATTACATTTAGGAACTTTTCTAAATTTGATCCTGAAAAATTTCTCTCAGATCTTTTAAATTCCCCTTTAAATGAAGTGTATCAGCATACTGACCCCAATCAAGCTCTGCAAGTATGGTATAACATCTTCCATGACGTATACAATAAGCATGCCCTCTTCAAACTAAAAGAGTGAAACATCGGATAAAACCACCATGGCTTACAAAAGAAATACAGGACACTATATATCAAAGGGATTATCTGTTAAAAAATGGCTCTCGCGAAGAATTCAAAAAGTACAGAAATAAGGTGACCTCCCTAATACGATCAGAAAAAAGGAAATATTTCTTGGACCTAATTAATAGAAAGAAAGACAGTAAATCTATTTGGAAAGCTATACATGGCTTAACCAAGAAAAATTCTGACCCTGTATTAAACTTAACGAAAGACATATCTGCAAGTGAACTGAACGACCATTTTGCAAGTATAGCTAATCAAATCATACGAAACGATGAATCAAAAAGTAACGATCTACAAGAATTACTGAAATATTGCCATCAGAAGAACATCCATTCAGCTTTGGATATTAGTGCCATGGATGTCCACGAAGTTTTCTCTTCTCTTAGACAGTTAAAACAAACAGCAACTCGTGGAATTGATGGAATTGACGGGAAAATTCTTAAGCTATCAGCAACTGTTATAGCAGAAACTCTCGCATATATTTTATAATCTCTGCATTGATAAGCGTTGCTTTCCTGACGCTTTTAAACAAGCTAAAGTCATACCATTGTACAAATCAGGAAATATGGCTGATCCTTCTAACTATCGACCAATCTCTATTCTATCAGTTCTTTCAAAACCATTAGAACAACACATAAAAAAGTGTCTTCTTTTTCATGTCAAAAAATTCGATCTACTACATCCTAATCAATCCGGATTTAGAGAGAATCACTCTTGTCAAACAGCTCTTACTAAGGTAGTTGATCGATGGCTTTCAAACATAAACAACAAACACTTTTCCGGAGTACTCTTCGTGGATTTTGCCAAAGCCTTCGATGTCATTAATCATGAACTTTTGCTCAGAAAGTTAACTATTTATCGACTAACTTCCGACACTCTAAATCTCATTTCATCCTTCCTTTCCAACAGGCAACAATTAGTATTATTAAATGATTGTTATTCTACTTTGATTCCCAATAACTTTGGTGTACCACAAGGCTCGGTGCTTGGTCCACTCCTGTTCTTATTCTATATTAATGATTTACCATTAACCTTGACTTCGCATTGTGAAATGTTTGCCGATGATACCACTGTTGACACTAATAACTCTAGTGCCCAGCAAGTCTACCTTGACATTCAGAAAAATATCAACCTTCTCGTTAAATGGACACAACTCAATCATATGTGTCTGCATCCTCAAAAAACGAAATTCATGTTGATTACAACAAGGCAAAAACGTCAAAATGTATCTGAAAACTTGCCAATTCTTTATATTGGTAATGAAAAAATCAAAGAGGTTTCTAATCACAGAGTCTTAGGAATAACAATCGACAACAACCTATCTTGGTCGAAACATTTAGAACTTCTTTCCAAAAATCTTGCCGTAAAACTATATCAGCTCAGGAAAATAAAAAACTTTTTAGATTATCACACCAGAAAATTATTCTTTCAATCTTATATTCAACCAAATATTGACTATGCTTCGACACTCTGGGATTTAGCTAGCAATAAGTTGCTTAAACCATTGACTAGTATATACAAGAGAGCTGTCAAAATAACAATTGATGAACTCTCGCTAGGGCACCCTGATTATGAACGAGCAGGTATCCTTCCATTCAAGACCAAACTATTGTACAATAAAGCACTCTTTATGCATAAAATACTACACGGCAGTGCTCCTTCCTATTTAATGAATATATTTACTTCTAATGATCATCGACATTCGCATAAAATAAATCTCCCTTTCCCATCAATTAATTTATGCAAATCAAGCCTTGCTTATTCTGGGGGCTGGCTGTGGAATAATATCCCAGAAAAACTAAAAAACGAACCAAACCCTAGTAAATTTAAATCCAATCTTTTTACGTACTTGATGTATCTTTCTGATCTTACACCACTTTTCCCAAAGATGTACCAATAACTGCTCTGTGAAAATGTTTCAATTTCCTTATCAGTTCTTCCTTTACTTTCATCCCCCCTCCTGTTATTCTTAATTGTCCCCCATCCCACTCCATCCTACTCCCACCCCCACCGTCTCCCACACCTTCTGTCGGTGTTCCCTCTGTACATAGATTTTTGTGTCCTTTTGTACTTTCATATTTCATATTTAAGAGTTATTTACCATTATTTTATATTAATCAATTTTTTTTTTTTCTTTTCCTTTCTTAAATTTCTTTTGGCCCCGGAGGGCTGGATGTAAAAAAGCAGTGATGCTTATTCCATTACCCTCTGAAAATAAAATTCGTTCGTTCGTTCGT
>JAFLJL010000269.1:35000-37500 GCA_018398815.1 Conus ventricosus | reverse complement strand
GTCTTTAGGGAGGTTTTAAGTGTTACGCAAAGAAGAAGGCAGACCATTCCACAGAGCAGGTGCCAGGTAAGAGAAAGATCGTTGGCCTGAAGTTTTCAGGAGAGCGGAGGGAAGCCGAAGCAGACGAGAATCGGTGGATGAGCGTAAGTTGCGAGACGGAACATAGAGATGGAGGAGGTCAGAGAGGTAGGAGGGAGCCAGATTATTCAGTGATTTGAAAACCAGGAGGAGAACTTTAAAGTCAATGTGAGACTGAATAGGGAGCCAGTGTAGGGATCACAGAATTGGTGATATGTGATCAGATCTAGAGGAGCGGGAGATCAGACGGGCGGCATTGTTCTGAACTTTTTGAAGATGAGCCCTGAGGGACAACCGGCAAGGTGGGAGTTACAATAGTCAAGCCGACACACACACACACACACACACACACACACACAAAAGCATGAGCACACGCACAGGCACACACGCACCGCATACACTGGCAGACATAACCATTGGCCCGTGCCCACACACCCATGCACACATATACATACACACTCACCACACACATATGCACACATATACATACACACTCACCACACACACATGCACACATATACATATACACTCACCACACACACATGCACACATATACATACAAACTCACCACACACACATGCACACATATACATACACACTCGCCACTCGCCACACACCCATGCACACATATAGATACACACTCACCACACACACATGCAGTGACAATAATGGCACAGACAGTGACAATAATGGCACAGACAGCGGCAATAATGGCACAGACAGCGACAATAATGGCACAGACAGTGACAGTAATGGCACAGACAGTGACAGTAATGGCACAGACAGTGACAGGAATGGCACAGACAGTGACAGGAATGGCACAGACAGTGAGAGGAATGGCACAGACAGTGGCAATAATAGCACAGACAGCGACAGTAATGGCACAGACAGCGACAGTAATGGCACAGACAGTGACAATAATGGCACAGACAGCGACAGTAATGGCACAGACAGCGACAACAATGGCACAGACAGCGACAACAATGGCACAGACAGCGACAACAATGGCACAGACAGCGACAGTAATGGCACAGACAGCGACAATAATGGCACAGACAGCGACAATAATGGCACAGACAGCGACAGTAATGGCACAGACAGCGACAGGAAAGGTACAGACAGCCGACAGGAATGGCACAGACAGCGACAGGAATGGCACAGACAGCGACAGGAATGGCACAGACAGTGACAATAATGGCACAGACAGCGACAGTAATGGCACAGACAGCGACAGTAATGGCACAGACAGTGACAGTAATGGCACAGACATTGACAGGAATGGCACAGACAGTGGCAATAATGGCACAGACAGCGACAGTAATGACACAGACAACGACAGTAATGGCACAGACAACCGACAATAATGGCACAGACAGCGTCAATAATGGCATAGACAGCGACAATAATGACACAGACTGCGACAGTAATGGCACAGACAGCGACAGTAATGGCACAGACAGCGACAGTAATGGCACAGACAACCGACAATAATGGCACAGACAGCGTCAATAATGGCACAGACAGCGACAATAATGGCACAGACTGCGACAGTAATGGCACAGACAGCGACAGTAATGGCACAGACAGCGACAGTAATGGCACAGACAGCGTCAATAATGGCACAGACAGCGTCAATAATGGCACAGACAGTGACAGTAATGGCACAGACAGCGACAATAATGGCACAGACAGTGACAGTGATGGCACAGACAGCGACAATAATGGCACAGACATCTGTTCATGTCAAATCATCAGGCACATCTGTTCATGTCAAATCATCAAGCACATCTGTTAGTCAAATCATCAAGCACATCTGTTCATGTCAAATCATCAGGCACATCTGTTCATGCCAAATCATCGGGCACATCTGTTCATGTCAAATCATCAGGCACATCTGTTCATGTCAAATCATCAGGCACATCTGTTCATCGGAAAGGAAATGAGGTAGGGAACAGTAAACGATAAACAGTAAACAAGTGGGGTATGTTTTGCTCCCATAAGGAAACCTAACACAGAGTAACTTTTATTCAAGACTGGCACAGCCTTTTAAACTTGAATAAAGTCGGACAAATACATAGATGAACAATCTAATAGTGGGGGGAAAACAAGCGCAGGCCAACAACTGAACTGTCTGGCAAAGGTTTGGACTTGAGGGGAGGGGAGAGGGGAGTTTGAAGATGGAGAAACTGGGAAAATGAAATTAAAAATTAAAAAAAAGTTACAGATATGAAAACTCTTCTCTAGCTGCATAAGGGAACCATTGCAATCCCTTTATAAGGCAGATATATTTGTATTGCCTGCTCCGAGGCCTTTCGCCCGCTGGATCGGGACTTGTCGGGGAGACACGGCTGGTTGTGTCTGCGCTCCCAGCGTCAAATAGAGACACACCACAGTCCATAATACTGTGGTGTTCTCACCACCA
>JAFLJL010000269.1:0-22500 GCA_018398815.1 Conus ventricosus | reverse complement strand
CTGAGCAATGACCACACACAGAAGTCTGAGCAATGACCACACACAGAAGTCTGAGCAATGACCACACACAGAAGTCTGAGCAATGACCACACAAAGAAGTCTGAGCAATGACCACACACAGAAGTCTGAGCAATGACCACACACAGAAGTCTGAGCAATGACCACACAAACAAGTTTGAGCAATGACCATACAAACAAGTCTGAGCAATGACCACACACAGAAGTCTGAGCAATGACCACACAAACAAGTCTGAGCAATGACCACACACAGAAGTCTGAGCAATGACCACACAAACAAGTCTGAGCAATGACCACACAAACAAGTCTGAGCAATGACCACACACAGAAGTCTGAGCAATGACCACACAAACAAGTCTGAGCAATGACCACACAAACAAGTCTGAGCAATGACCAAACACAGAAGTCTGAGCAATGACCACACAAACAAGTCTGAGCAATGACCACACACAGAAGTGTGAGCAATGACCACACAAACAAGTCTGAGCAATGACCACACACAGAAGTCTGAGCAATGACCACACAAACAAGTCTGAGCAATGACCACACACAGAAGTCTGAGCAATGACCACACAAACAAGTCTGAGCAATGACCACACAAACAAGTCTGAGCAATGACCACACAAACAAGTCTGAGCAATGACCACACAAACAAGTCTGAGCAATGACCACACACAGAAGTCTGAGCAATGACCACACAAACAAGTCTGAGCAATGACCACACAAACAAGTCTGAGCAATGACCACACAAACAAGTCTGAGCAATGACCACACAAACAAGTCTGAGCAATGACCACACAAACAGGAAAGCGAGCAAACAAACACAATCCGTGTCTGGCAAAAGAACGCATACCGTGAATGTTGGACCCAGATGCCACCAGAGTGAAAATGACGCACTTCTTCCGGACCGTTATCGCGACTTCTGTTGTTGTTAAACATTTGAAAAGGTATTTCAAATAACTCCGCCGTGGATAAACGAAGTACAAGACAAAACGCGACGCGTTTTGACCTCTTAGGTTTTCTTCAGCAAGAAAAACAACACTCAGGACAACGAAAAAGAAGATGGAACAATCACTTATCTTCTCATATTCGGCGCCAGAAGGGCATTGTTCGTCGTGTTGTCCTTTTGTCCATGTCAATTGGCGGAGTTATCTAAAATCCCTTTTGAAATTTATTTCAATTTTGCACCTCCATCCATTCAATTTTGCACCTCCATCCATTCAATTTTGCACCTCCATTCATTCAATTTTGCACCTCCATCCATTCAATTTTGCACCTCCATCCATTCAATTTTGCACCTCCATCCATTCAATGTCCGCCTGCAGTCACCTCCCTTGGCAACTCATTCTATTGTTTTTTTTGTTTTTGCTACCCGATCGCGAACGCTTTGTTGTTGTTGCTGTCGTCGTCATCGTCGTCGTCGTCGTCGTTGTCTTTCGTCATTTCCCCACACAAAAATCTAAAAATTTGCATGCCAGGGTCGGTGTCACGCTCCAGAATTACTCTGAGCATAAAACGCTACCCTCCCTGGTCTTCAGACATGATTTCTCTCCACAATGTTTTCACTCCCTGTAATGCATTTCACTGGAACCCTCCCTGGTCTTCAGACATGATTTCTCTCCACAATGTTTTCACTCCCTGTAATGCATTTCACTGGAACCCTCCCTGGTCTTCAGACATGATTTCTCTCCACAATGTTTTCACTCCCTGTAATGCATTTCACTGGAACCCTCCCTGGTCTTCATACATGATTTCTCTCCACAATGTTTTCATTCCCTGTAATGCATTTCACCGGGAAACATCTGAATAAATATTCCATGTAAACGCTAAGTAGACACGCAAAGAAGAACGTTTATTGCTTAACCGAACCCGTCCTTCATGTTCTTACAGACAGGAGCTCTCTTTCACGGGGAAATTATCTTGCAGATTTTTGGTAACGGGCCTCCAATTTAAAAATAACCCTGGTTTCAAAACGAGGTGACTGAGGGCGGAAAATGAAGCAAATTGTAAAAAGAAAGGGTATTAGTTCTGCCAGACGATACAGACACACACATTACAGGACAAAACACAACGCATTTCGGACTCTTGGGTCCTCTTCAGGCAAAACCAACCAACATTCAGGACAATGAAACCCAAGAACGAGCAACCACTTATTTTCTCATATTCGGCGCAAAAATTGTTTTGCCAAGAGATCGAAATGCATTGTGTTTTGTCGTGTAAGTCTGTCTGTATCGTCTTGCGGAACTAATACCCTTTCTTTTTAAAATTTGAAAAAAGATATATGCATATATCAAATAATCTCCCTTGGTGGTGGTTTTTGGCGCAGAAGCGTTGATAATGTGTGACACCGCCATACCTATTGGGCGCCTAGGTTACGGATGGGTGCGTGTGTGTCTGTGTGTCTGACTCTCCCAGAAATATGGATGCGTGTTCGCGCTTTCCTACCACACACACCCACTCAACCGCACACAGACAGCCAGGCAACAAAACCATAATTCTTTTCTCATTTTTTCTATGCCGCCTGGGCCATCCAACACACACAAAACATCATCAACAAACATAAAAAAACATGAATAATCTACTGTTCAAAAACATTTAAGGACCAACATTTCACTGACTTATAAAAACGAAAATTGGGAAGTGATCAATCTCCAAGTGTAACATGAATTTATTGAATATGTGAAAAGTGTGTAAAGACAATGACAAGTCCGAGGAATCAACAAACTGGAATCGAGCGCAGTACAAACACCCCCACCCCCAAATTTGAAAGTCACAGGAGGAGTGTTTGTTCAATGTCATGGTTAATAATGTGTGTGTCCCCCGTTATTGGCAAGACATTCAAGGCAGCGTTGTCGCATGGAGTTCCCCAGTGTGCGCAGAAAGGCCTGGGGGACAGCAGCCCACTCCTGCTGGAATGACTCAAACAGCTGACCCTGGTTAGCAGGAGGAGGACGACGCTGTTGCAGTCTCCGGCCCAGCTCATCCCAAAGATATTTCGATGGGGTTCAGGTCTGGGTTGTTTGCGGGCCACTGCATTCTGTTGACACCAGCAGCTTGGAGAAACGTGTTTACTGCTCTGGTGCGATGGGGCCGTGCATTGTCGTCTTGAAAGACTGCCTGAGGTCCAGGCTGTTGAAGGGCTGGCAGCACCAGGGGTTGCAAAATCTCTGTTTGGTAGCGAACACCATTCAAGTTCCCTGCCACATTGTAGAGAACCGTTCTGTAGCGTGTGTTTATGCCGCCCCAAATCATAACGGATCCCCCACCATAGCGGTTCCTTTCCAGGACAGCTTCTTCTGCAAAACGCTCCCCACGGCGTCTCCAGACCCTGTTCCGTCTATCGGTGGGATCCTGGCAGAACCGCGACTCGTCTGTAAGCATCACGATAGCCCACTGTTCACGTGTACATCTCACGTGCTGCGTGCACCATACTCGGCGTGCTGCTCTGTGGGCATCAGTCAAACAAGGTCTTATGGCTGGTCGTCGAGCACGGAGGTTAGCGGCGTGTAGGCGGTTTCGTATGGTCTGATCACTGACAACAGTGTTGGTGGCATCTCTAAGGCGACGTCTGATGTTGTTTGCACTTGCTGTTCTTTCTTGTGTGGCCTCCCTTTCAATGTATCGGTCCTCTCGTGGTGCTGTTATTCTGGGTCGACCAGAGCGTGGTCGTTCTTGCACTCTTCCTGTGTCTTGAAAGCGTTGTCTGAGTCTGATAACAACAGAGTGTGATACCTCAAGTCTCCGTGCCACTTCCCGGACTGCAACTCCTTCTTGGAGCCATCCTATTGCTCTTCCTCGATCCAGCTCGTTCAGTCTTCGACGTGGAGGCATGCTGTTGCATTGCATCTTTCGCCAGTACAGTGGCTTTTAAAGACATTTGGTTGAGCATACTGTATGACCTACAGCCTGATTTAGCTCGTGCTTCACATGATTTTGATTCAGCACATGCTCCTCGGATATCAAACATCAGAAATTCACCCTAATTTGTTCCAAAAATGACAAGTCGCGACACGTGTTTTTCAAGGCGCGTGAGAAATGTGTGCCACAAAATTGCAGTTGCCGCATTCACTATCAATTTGTGTGTGTGGTTCAATTTGTTTGGACCACAAAGGCGGTACAATTGAATTTTTGTGAATTTTTAAAAGTTTTTGTGCATTCTCAATGTTGGTCCTTAACTTTGTTTGAACAGTATACAAGGAGCACCCCCCCCCCCCCCATCTATGAGTGTTCAATATATATATATATATATATAATATATATATATATATATATATATATGAATATAACCAAAGAGCCTAAAATGATTTTAAAAGTGCTCGACCCCTTGGGGAGCAACATTTGTCAATGGTGTTAAAAAGGAAGGTTAAAACTCAAGGTTAAAACTCGACAAATTTGTTTCTAGCGGCGTTGCGCTGTCATCAGGATGGTTTTTGTTTGCCCACCGCCGATGTTATATAGCGTGTGGGCTCACGTTTGCGGTTGTTTGCACGTGCGGGTTGGCTGCACGTGTTTTTTGGGGCTTTCAGGTTTTTGTTTTGGATGTGTTCACTAACAACGATTTCCATTTATGCCTGCAGTTGTTTACTATTTCTGTTTTGGTGTTTAAAGTTGCTAAGTGTGGTTTGCATAGTATTAACCATTTTTCAGTTAAACATAGGTTGCACCTTTTTGAAACATTGCTGTATGGTGATGCTCTTTTTATGATTTTCCAGGATATATTGTAGCTTGTTTTTGCGTCTTTAAGTTTCCAGATATATTTGCTCAGTTCTGTTTGGTTTTTATATTTTTCTTTATTGAATGACTGTTTGTGGTTTGCATATCTGGTTTTGAAGTGGTTTTCAGTGATCCCTATGTATGTTTCTTTTTCATTTTCTGATGTTACAGTAGCCTGGTATACAATGTTGTTATGGAGACATTTATTGTTTAGTGGGCACTGCTCCTTTCTCGTGCAATTGCAAGATTTCCTTTCTTCACCCTTCTTTGCTGTGTTGATTTTCATTTCGTTGGATGCGTCAATCAGGTTTTTGAGGTTGGGCATACATGAGTACGATAGTTTGACAGTGTTTTTGTTAAATATTTTGGACAGTTTGTGCTCTTTTGGAAATGAAGTTGCTAGGATTTTGAAGAATTCCTTCCCTATGTTTGTTTTGAGTTTCCCGTCGTATGGGGGGTTATACCATATGATTTTTCTTTTCCTATTTTTCTTGCTTTTATTTGTGTTGTTGTCCGGGTTGTATTGTAGTTTGTAATTGTATCCACTTGTTTGTAGTGCCTCCTGGTATTCCACTGCTGCATTGTTGAACACTCTCTCATTGCATGACAGGTTTGATAGTCTCTTGTTTATGCCATGGGGTATGGTCTTTAATACAGATGGTGGATGGTTACTTTTGGTGTGTACATAAAGAGGTGTATCGTTGGGTTTCTTAGACATAACACTGGATCTCAACAACCATATATACAAACCATACAAGAAACCCAACGATACACCTCTTTATGTACACACCAAAAGTAACCATCCACCATCTGTATTAAAGACCATACCCCATGGCATAAACAAGAGACTATCAAACCTGTCATGCAATGAGAGAGTGTTCAACAATGCAGCAGTGGAATACCAGGAGGCACTACAAACAAGTGGATACAATTACAAACTACAATACAACCCGGACAACAACACAAATAAAAGCAAGAAAAATAGGAAAAGAAAAATCATATGGTATAACCCCCCATACGACGGGAAACTCAAAACAAACATAGGGAAGGAATTCTTCAAAATCCTAGCAACTTCATTTCCAAAAGAGCACAAACTGTCCAAAATATTTAACAAAAACACTGTCAAACTATCGTACTCATGTATGCCCAACCTCAAAAACCTGATTGACGCATCCAACAAAATGAAAATCAACACAGCAAAGAAGGGTGAAGAAAGGAAATCTTGCAATTGCACGAGAAAGGAGCAGTGCCCACTAAACAATAAATGTCTCCATAACAACATTGTATACCAGGCTACTGTAACATCAGAAAATGAAAAAGAAACATACATAGGGATCACTGAAAACCACTTCAAAACCAGATATGCAAACCACAACAGTCATTCAATAAAGAAAAATATAAAAACCAAACAGAACTGAGCAAATATATCTGGAAACTTAAAGACGCAAAAACAAGCTACAATATATCCTGGAAAATCATAAAAAGAGCATCACCATACAGCAATGTTTCAAAAAGGTGCACCTATGTTTAACTGAAAAATGGTTAATACTATGCAAACACACATTAGCAACTTTAAACACCAAAACAGAAATAGTAAACAACTGCAGGCATAAATGGAAATCGTTGTTAGTGAACACATCCAAAAAACAAAACCTGAAAGCCCCAAAAAACACGTGCAGCCAACCCGCACGTGCAAACAACCGCAAACGGAGCCCACACGCTTATAACATCGGCGGTGGGCAAACAAAAACCATCCTGATGACAGCGCAACGCCGCTAGAAACAAATTTGTCGAGTTTTAACCTTGAGTTTTAACCTTCCTTTTTAACACCATTGACAGATATATATAATATATATATATATATATATATATAATAATATATATATATATATATATATATAATATATATATAACAGTTTAAAATAGGATTTAAAAATGGATTAAAAACTACAAACTTGTTTCGAGCAAGTGCTCTCCTCAGGGTATGTACAACATGGGCACGCCACAGTGTTATATAGATTAGTGTGTGGGCGTGTGAGCTCTGCGCGTGTGGCACGTGGCCTGTAGATTTTTTTCTTTTTGGGCGCGATTCAAAAAAACAACCAAAGGTGCCATATCTAGAAGCAAAAGAAAATCATGAAGAGCAAAACAAGCTACATTTCTTGCTTCTTAGATATGGCACCTTTGGTTGGTTTTTTGAAAACTCAACAAACATGCTACGGTATTGCACACCAGCCTTTTCTGAGATTGCATTCTCTTAAAACTGAAAAGGCAGAGGAGTCAAATTACCACTTTCCGTGGTCACTGAGGAGAAACAACCTTTGGTGGTGAAGAAGGCCCTACACGGTTATCCCCCGTTACAGTTCTTCAGTCAGTCCCTGTCTGAAATGGACGAGCTTCTAGTGCTGGACATGTCATGCTGAGAGACAGGGCTGTCCCCTGTCCTGTAGGTTCATTTCTCTGGCGTCAAGGGGCTGGGCTGTCACGTCGCTTACTGTTTCTTTCCATATACCTTTCTATCTTGACCCCTAACTGTCATCAGCAGCGTATCTTTCTTCCCAGGAGTTAACCACCTCTCTCTCTACCTCTCTCTCTACCTCTCTCTCTAGTGGCGTTGGCGTTGAAGGCGTGAAGTCGTGCTTGCTCTAACTCCTGTTGTCCAAGTGATTTTGTTCAGGATATAGTGCACCAGTCTCCACAATATTTTGCAGTCAAAGTCGCAAGTGGCCAGTGTCTGTGTGGTGTAATTTTTGTGATGGTGTCATCAAGATATTGTGGTTGATTAACGTTTTGATAATTACAAGATCCAAGAAGGACAAATCGGCGGTGTCGTTTTGCCCGTGCATCTAGTAATTTGGGTCAACCTCGTGTCGTGTTGACGTCATGCAAGAATAGACAAGTCAACCAGTGTCCCAGGTCCAGGCATGCGTGAACTGTGAACTATGGCACCGGCAAACCACGGGTTTGTTTTGATTTGTTGTGTTGCTAGCTCGACATGGAGGACAATTCCGCAGGAGATGAAAATAAATTACAAACCCACGTCGGATATAATACAGAAAACGTTTACATGTTCCGTCAAAGAACTGTGTGCATGGCGAAATTGTCTACTTTTTCGGTATTCGACTATTTCCGATGACTCAATTCGCGTTGAAAAGAATGACTTTGATACCAACAAACAGCCCTTTTTCCTCCGTCCTGGATCAGTGGGTCACCGCCCTCCAACCTGACCAAGACAGTACTGCGTGTGTTTCGCGGCCAGTCTAACGAATAACGCTGACGTTATACACCACTAGGCAAGGCACAGGGTCATTCCTGTGTCAGGGAGCCGACTGCACCAAGTGGGATGAAGAGGAGTGTGAGATGCTGAAAGACATGTTTGTAAACTGTGAGGATGGTGTGATGTACAACCCCTTCAAAAGGAATTGCTCTCTCTACCCTTGACCTTTCTTGCGCAGAAAATCAAGCAATAAAACTGTTTCCCTCAAAATGATCAAACCACAGACGAAGAAAATCCATCTTCCTACTCCCATTTCCCTCACACACCCTTGATTAATCAGAATGATGTACAATGTATGTTCTGTGCTAGCAAGCAGTCTCAGTAACCTGTCGATTGTTTCCCCTGTGTCAGACAGTGCTGAAGGTACTGCCCCTGTCTCTGTTGATGAGGTTGAGGAAGATACAGAAGAGCATGTGACTCCAACCACTGCCACGTTATCTCATAACAAATACAGACCGACGCCAAAAATCTACAGAAAAACCAAGAAATATTGTAGGCGTACTTTATGCCCATCACTACATTCCGAAAAGGCACTTATTACAAAATTGATCTACATTGAAGACAGTCTTGATATCATTCTTGACCAGGAATCAAAAGTTGTCTCCAAGATTAGAGGATTCTAAGGTGGCTATCAAGAACGATTTAAAACAGCATATGATTGATACAATTCATGCCTCCATTGATAATGTAAAGGCAATGATGATCAAACTGGACTCCACTGTAAGTAATCTCCTAAAGGAAAATCATTCTCTCAAATCTGCTTAGGCACAATTCAGTCTGACCTAAAACAGTTTAAAAAGCAGCCTTATTTTGTGCAGTCCGTCTCGACACAATGTGATTATCCCACTAGATGTGATAATCCCATGCAGTGTGATTTTTCTGTTAGCCATGAAGATGTTCAAAACTGGTTTTTTACAATCTGATCTCCCCTCGGGGCATGAGAACAAAAAGCTGGGAGATAATGCCTCGCCCTCTGTGCCCCCTTCTCAGGTAAATCTTCCCTCCCCTACTTCAGCTGTCGCCTCCACTTCCGGCTCTGGTCTTTCTGATTCTCTCCAGCCTTCTTGCCAGGAGAAAAGTGATGTTTCTGCTGAAACCACTACACAGTGCCCAACACTAAGCGGAAATAACTTCCCTCACAGCCCCACTGTGCCCCTTCATAATCGTTATGACGTACTCTCCGCATAGATCAGGAACAAAATGTCCTTGAAGGGGAACAACAGAATCCACAGCATGTAAACGCAAACACTAATCATGTTGATGAGGGTTTCATATCGAAATCCCAAATTTACTCTGAAAGGGAAATCAAGCGACGCCACAACAGATTTTAGGTGACTTACGCATTCCTAGAGAAACAGCATCAGTCCTTGTAGGAGATTCTACAATAAGGTATATAACTCCAAAAGAGATTAGGGTCACAGACAGATCCCATGTTCAAACTATGTGCCCCAGGACTAACAGTGGCAGATGTCATCCAATGGTTAAACCATTTAGAAACTCAGTCACACGTGAAAACATTGATTGTCATGTCGGAGTCAATGACTGTCCAGCAGGACCCATCTCCTCCCAGACATGGAAAGACCTCATCACCAATGTGTAAACAAAGATTTACCTCCGTTTACGTAGCTATAAGCTCCATTGTGCCGGCTTTTGGACGTCATCAGCTGAATAATTCAATAGCCCCTTCGAACCGAAACTTATACGACTGCTGTACCACCTTACAGTGGATATGGTAGATCACTTTAATTCTTTCGTAACCCCAAAAGGGTTTCCCACTAAAGCACTGTACAAAGATGCTTTTCACCCTAGCGCGAGGGGAACTGCCTGTCTTGCAATGAAATTCAAAGAAGTGCTTCCTCAAACCCACCCACCAAGAAGAAAGAACCATGCAGACCATAACAATTCATTGCCTAACTTAATCTATAATCACCAGAATGCAAAAAAACTCAAGGAATGCACAGGGTAATTTCAACTTTCTGGGTAGAACCTCAGTAATGCACAAGAATGGCCCTGAATCTGTAGCCATTCCCTGTTATTGTCCACAGCAGATTTTCCCCCATTATTTTCAGATGCCAGTCATCCTGGACTGGTCAGCATGGGTCACCACGAGGAGGGTGTCTCTGCTGTAAGGCAACCTTATGCCTTAAACGATACCAGTGGCGTTGTGCCACAGCCTCCTCAATATGGTCAACCACAGGCTGGCGATAATGCACGCCCTCCCTTTACTTCTATCCAAAATATCCATTGTACCCATTTCCTTTCCCTTATCCAATGTACGCAGATCCCAAATCCTACCCTAGAGGCCAAATCCCATGCACCTACCCTCCCCCCCCCCCCCTCCCATGTGCCCCAACAGAGTGGAGACACTGCTCAGAGAACAGGACGGTTCCCCCTTGGGTCAGGTCCTCCGGCTCTTAATCTCATGTCACAGCCTCAGCGGGGGAGTGTGCTCAGCAACGTATGTCCCTGGCTGCATAGTTGATGTCACAGCACGTGTGCCAGGGCCTAATGGCAACTGGTAATGTGTGTGTCAATTTCTGATTTGATTTTGTTCATGCTATCTATATGTCGTTCAATTACTTGAGAAAGAAAAGTGTTGTGGAGAGTATGCTTTCATCTTAGCATAATACCAGAAATATCTTCTAATATTGCATGTGATTATTTATTATTATTATTCAATTATTCAGTGTGGTGTGTGTGTGGTGTGTGTGTGTGTGTGTGTGTGTGTGTGTGTGTGTGTGTGTGTGTGTGTGTGTGTGTGTGTGTGGTGTGGTAAATGTGTGTGTGTGTGTTAAATGTGTGTGTGTGTGTGTGTGTGTGTGTGTGTGTGTGTGTGTGTGTGTGTGTGTGAGTGCGCCATGTCATCCCCATGAACTTACATGCAACTATTCTGTTCCCATAACAATATGTTTTTCATGTTCCTTTCATTGGCCGTATTATGTTTGTACTTTGGACCTGGGATACCTGGAAATTTGCAATTCCTTTGGCTCAGGCGATTTTGCTTAAGCTTCCGACTCTTCTTACGTTGTTTCTGTCGTTTATGTTAGCTTTTTTTTACGGGCTTATGTGCCTATTAAATTGACATCGTTTTCAATTTTTTGGACCTTTACTGATTTTGAATGACAAGCGTTTGGTATTATTTAATCCTTGTTGTGTTGCTGTTGTCTTAAAATATAAACTATACTTTTTTCGCTTCACTAGAAAATTTCTGTTAGGTGTCATCTTCAATCATCATGTCGCAGAAGCCAACAAATCTCAAGTGGTTAACAAAAAAAAAATGGCTTTAAAGTAGGATATCTAAACGCTTGCCATCTTTTAAACAAGATATCAGATGTTCCTTCTATTTTATCTAATTCAGACGATTGTTTTTCATGTTTTTGGTTTTTCTGAAACTAGGTCAACTGATATTGTTTCTGACCATTTAGTTACTATTCCAGGCTATAATCTTATACGTAAAGATGCATCACGTTCAAATAAACTAGAAACAGGATTAGTGGCGTATATCCATCAATCAGTGAAGTATAAGCAACTTAATGTGTTTGATAGACACTCTGTGGAATGTATAATGGATTGAAGTGTGTCTAAAGGGAAATAGACCAATGTTAATAGGTATATTGTACAGAAACCCTGATGAACGTGCGATGGTTCAACCGTTTGAGTCAATGATAGAAGACGTATTAGACCATTCCAGTGAAATACTACTACTCGGTGATTTCAACATCGACTTATTAAAACCATACAACACATGGAAAAAGATTATTGATACATACAACTTAAGCCAACTAATAAATTCCCCTACGCGCAAAACATTGAAAACAGAAACATGATTGACCATATCTATGTTACAAATTCTTTTAATATTGTAGAAACATCTGTACCTATTTTTGGATGAGTGATCACTTTCCAGTTTGTTTAACCTGTATAAGAAAGACATGAAAATTCCTAGATCCTACCATCAATACATATTTTACAGAAGTTACAAAAATTTCAATCCAGATCTCTTTTTGTTCGATCTAATTAACACAAACGTTTCAGATGTGTATCAGCATAGGGACCCTGACGGAGCTCTGAATACATGGTATGATGCGTTTCTTGCGGTATTCAATAAGCATGCTCCATGCAAAAAGAAAATAGTAAAACTCACAGACAAACCTCCATGGTTAAAAGGAAGAAATTAACGCAGCTAGAAATAACCGTGAATATTTACTTCAGCAAACAGGAAATGATGAAAACTTCAAGAAACAGCGGAATAAAGTAAACTCAATGAAAAGAGCTGCTGAAAAGAAATACTTTAGCGAATTAATCGCTTCTAAATCTAACACTAAATCTATATGGAAAGCAGTAAATCAACTATCAGGAAGAAACAAAGCATCTTCAAACACTCCATCTACAAACCTATCAAACGACGAATTGAACAATCACTTCTCAACAGTTTCTGATTCGATTGTCAAGGAAGACTACACTCATCAGAATGATTTGCTGTTACTTAAAGATTTTGTGCGTTTAAAAATGTAAAATCTTTTCTTAAGTTTAAATTCATAAGTGTTCATGAAGTATACCATGAATTATGTTCCTTAAGTCAGTCTAAATCTCGTGGATTGGATGATTTGGACAGTTGAATACTGAAAACGGCAGCTCCGGTCATTGCGGAACATTTAACCTATATTTATAATTTGTGTATTGAAAAATGTCATTTTCCTCAAGCTTTTAAGGATGCCAAGGTAATTCCTCTCTTTAAATCTGGTGACCCAAATGATGCTTCAAACTACAGGCCCATATCAATTTATCTGTTTTGTCAAAACCGTTTAGAAAAGCATTTAAAGAAATGATTCAGTCCCATTTTGATGAATATAATTTGTTTCATCCAAACCAAAGTGGTTTCAGAAAAAAATCATCTTGTCACACTGCACACTCAAACCTAGTAGAACAATGGCACACAAATATTAATAACGACCTTGTTACTGGGGCAGTATTTGTTGACTTTGCTAAGACATTTGATACATTGACCACAATCTCCTTACAAAAAAAACTGGAATTATATTGTTTATCACAAGATGCAATAAATCTGATTTCATCCTTTCTAACCAACAGACAACAATAGTTTTCCAGGATTGTAAAAAAATCATCTTTTCAACCTGTAAACTATGGTGTCCGCCAAGGTTCAATCCTAGGACAGTTTTATTTTCTGTCTATATAAACGATCTTCCGTTAAACGTCTCATCTGACTGTGAACTATTTGCAGATGATAGTACAATGCATAACAAAAATAAAAACACAGATTCAGTGCTTGCAGATATACAAAACGACCTTACAAAACTGGAAACATGGAGTAAACTAAATCACATGGCTCTACATCCTAAGAAATCTTAAGTTATGATAATTACCACTAGACAAAAACGCCAAAACTTCAAAACTGACTTAAGCAAAATAAAAATAAACCACAGTGTTATAGAAGAGGTTGACTCTCACAAACTGCTTGGTCTAACAATTGACAATAATCTTTCCTGTCAGTATACATTTCTGCACTCACGCGTAAACTTTCTAAGAAATTATTTCAGTCTAACAGAATTAAACACTTTTTCGATCAACACACTAGAAAATTATGTTTCCATGCATATTTACAACCAGATTTCGACTATGCATCTACAATATATGGGATATGGCTAGTAAAAACTGTCTTAAACCCTTAGAAAGCATTTACAGGCGTTCTATCAAACTTATACTTCTAAAATCATCTTCCTACTAATTCGTGACTACAAACATTACTATTATTCTTCCGTTTCAATTGAGATGTCAATTCAATAACGCAGTATTTTTCTACAAAATAGTTAATGGACTTGCTCCATCATATCTCTACGAAAAACTCCAAAAGACTAAACTACGAGACAAGGAGAGAATGCAACTTCCCCGTCCTAGGGCTGATCTGTATATGACTTCTCTTATATACTCAGGCGGTAAACAATGGAACGAAATTCCTGATGCCATTAAAACAAAGAATTCCTTGGCATCATTCAAAAGCTGCTACCAAGATTACTTATTTAAGCTATTATAATTATAATTCCATTGTTTATTGTTGTCACGACCGACCCCTGGAGGTCTGCCCTGACAGGATCGGTCTAGGTGGGAATGAAGGGAGTGACTGACCTCACACGCCTCGCAAGAGCCCACACAAGAAAGATTACGATACAACACCCCATTTATTTCACACCAACACACACAGTCATAAATAAGCATTCCAACACACACAACATGCACAAACACAATCAAGCATTCCAACGCACACAACATGCACAATCACAATCAAGCACTCCAACACATACAACATGCACAATTTTAAATAAACTTTCACCATAACGACGTACACAATCGCAATTACAGCATTCCAGCACATATGACATATACACAATTATAAAGAAACATTTCTAGCATCCCTCTCTTCCCACACCATGGAGTGCCTCCACACCCCTGCCTCTGTCAAGTCTACTGGGAGCACCCTGTCGCACTAGGTGCTCCGAACCGGGACGGTTCTTGAAGGGGGTCGCTCAAAGCCGACACCCTCGACACACAAGCAGGCAGTGAAGAGCGCGTCCCGGGGGGGGGGGGGGGGGGGGGGGAAACGTGGCGTTGTTACTGGAGGTCCTGGTCGGGGATCAGGGCCGGCCAGTCAAGCCGGCGGGCTTTCCTACCAGTCCGCGGTCCCGACCAGAGCGTGGCCTCAACCAGCGCGTGGCACCATCCAGTCCGCAGTCCCAGCCAGAGCGTGGCCTCAACCAGCACGTGGCACCATCCAGTCCGCGGTCCCAGCCAGAGCGTGGCCTCAACCAGCACGTGGCACCAACCAGTCCGCGGTCCCAGCCAGAGCGTGGCCTCAACCAGCACGTGGCACCAACCAGTCCGGACTCCAGATGAAGCCCCCGGGAGGGGGGGGAAAACGTAGCTGGGAGGAGAGAAGAAAGGGAGGGAAGGAAGAAGGAAGGAGGAGGAAGGGTACTGGAACCCCGCCGTCAGTACAGTCTGACCCATGCTGTTTAAATCCTAACAGCCACTCGCATGATGGGCGAGGGGAGGTCTACTAAATATACCAACAACCCAGCTCAACACAGACCTGAGCATAACACAGTAAACCAATCAAATCAGGAATGGTCATTAGAGTCTTCTCACACGAAGCAGGTAAAAGACTGCATTAAATTAACAGGCTATAAAACAAATATAAATCATCTTCATCCTTCTCTCACTCATGCTTAACATTTTACTTCCTTAGGAAATAAATCAACACAGCGACCATCGCTTTATAACCGCCACCACATTTGCAAATAATAATTCAATGGCATAATTATCACACTTTATAGCCACATTTCAAAATAACACAAATCTCCAACCACGCATCCGAACGACAAATCATGCGTACGCACGCTCGCGAACATAAAACTCGTTCTCCTTGCACACACAAACAGACGGTGGCCGAAGAATAAGAGTCCGGCGAATGTGACAGGGGCGGACGAGCGAGACCAAGCAAGTACAAACCCTGAATCACCAGGTTCTCTCCCATCCCCACCGACTACCGCATCACCAGATGCATAAACAGGAGAAAGAATTTTGGAAATAATTTAGAATGGCCAGGTTAAAGATTGAATTAACCAGAGAAAAGGTCTCAAACAATATTTCTTTTACAATTTTGCAAACAAAAGAAAATTGCGCAAAAGAGAAGAATAAGCCGGCTAACAACAACAAACCAAAACAAACAAACCACGAAACTGATGCTTACCAGCTACCCGTGGGTGACCCCGAAGAGGCGGGTCAAATGACTCTCTCTGCCCTCTGTCCAGTCGAGAGGACAGAAGCTCAGATGCGGAAAAAGAAGAAGTGATGTCCCCCTCCTACAGGCCGACTGTAGGAATTGAAAGTACCGACTGTACTTTCGATGATACGGTGAAGAACCAAGACTGGAGCAGGCGCTCCCAGAGACATCTTCCGCTCGAGTGAAGAGCTAACCTCCCTCAGCGATGGCGGCCAACATGCCACGCTACGTCACAGAGTGAGCATACTTCAAGCTAAAAGAAATGCAGCACGTGCGACAGGTAAAAAGACAGGCGAGAGGCCGATAGACAGCAAGTTCGAGAGAAAGGTACCAGCCACCCGTGAACCCGCAGGATGAATAGCACGGGCAGTGGAATTAGAGAGAGAGAGAGAGAAAGCAAACCGAAGTTGAGCTGAACAACACCAACCAGGTGCAACCGCACCACAAGCCACATTAAGGGACGGATACACGACAACACCAACGACAATAAACACGTGAATAATTCCGCCACCCTAGATGGGTCAAACGTCGTAGGCCTCGTGACAAACTCGTGACAAACCCCCTTCTAAAAGCATCTGTTTCTCTGAGATACAGTGCTCCTTTGAACCTTGACGCATGTGCAAATTCACAACAATGGGACCGAACCCGACTCTCTGTGATCAACAGAGTATGATGAATCCAATACAAACATTCTACGATAGAATCCCACAAGGAAATACATAATACTACATTTATCAAACAACTAAGCAAACCTTCCAACCATGAAAGTAACAATCCGAACCATTGGTGATTCACTACCGTTAACATCACTGAAGTGAAAACTGTCACTACACCTGATACAGAGACCAAAAGGGGATATAACCCTGGTTGAGGGGAAGTGTCCCTCTGACTGATTTTCCAATGTGCTAACTACGGAGCTCGGCTAAGATAGTCAGCATCCGTATTACAGGAACCCTTGATATGACGGAAAGTGAACGCATGACTCTGCAGTTCCACTGCCTAACTCATGAGTCGACGACTGACTGGCCGGATCCGGTCCAAGCACTGGAGAGGATGATGATCGCTCTCCAGTACAAACTTCCGGCCGTACTTCTTGGGCACGCCAGTGCGTGTCCAAATCTGCCGGAGAGCTTCAGCAATAGTAGGGTATCGATAGTCCTAAGCGGGCAGCCGCTGGGCATCGTGTCGCATAGTCTACCGCTACCGAAATGTAGCGGTGACCGCGATTGGATGGTGGATTAACGGGTCCCACCAGGTCGACCCCAACCTTGCTGAATGGCTCCCCAACCCGTGGCACTGACCCTAGGGGAAACACGCCTCAAGCGACCCTTAGGCGTTGTCCGTTGGCAGACATCGCAACTGCGGCAGTACTGCCTAACCTGGGAATTCATCCCCGGCCAGAAGAAGTCTTGTCTCACCCCCTCGAGAGTCCGTTTTGAGCCCATATGACCTGCCATAGGTGAATCATGGGCCTGCCGGAGAACAGATTCTCTCAAGCTTTGGGGGACGACTAGCTGCTTGGCCACACGATCTGCCCGAGTGAAAACCCTAAAGAGGATCCCCTTGTGGAGCTTGAAGCTCACCTTGGCGTGTTGGGCAGACTGAGCGGGACGATCTACCAGTTGTCGCAGGCGTTTGGACATCCAAGTCCCTGGCCTGAAGACGAACAATGGAAGCAGGATCGGCCCTAGCAAGAACCTCGTCAGAGATCGGCTGAAGAACGGGACGCAATTCCTGTTCCTGCTTCTTAGCTTTGGCACGTGTGGTGACTCCCACACACGCCTGTACGGGCAAATCCGTAGACACGGACTGACTGCGTCCGTCTGCGAAGGTGATAGTATTCCCTACGTATAAGGGAATACAGAGGTCGCTCCACCGCGATGGCCCATACTTCGCCACAGAAGTAGGGGTGGAGATAGAAACGAGTACTGAAGGACGGGTGGAGGTAAAACCAGCCTCCAACCCGCACACATCATAACTGGCGCCCGCCGGGCCTTAGGGGAAACTAAATCCTTATCCACAAAGAGTGTTGATGCTCCCGAATCCCTGATGGTGTCGACCAAGGATGAACCAACAACAGAAAGAAACACTGGACACTCTGTACCACCAGAAGCTTGGATGGACCCACGTTAGCCGAGGCGTGAGGATGCTGGAAAGAACTAGCCCCATGACTACCAGCGGCTTTAGGGCAATCTTTCCTAATGTGGCCGGGACGACCACAAAGAAAACACAGTCAGGGCGCTGAAATCCCCCATGAACTGCCTGCCTTGTTCACCCCGCTAGCAGTTGTCGGCGCCTTATTGCCCCTAAATTCCTGTGGAGGGCTTCCTCTCCGTATCTGGGCGATGCCCATAAGCCCTGCGAGCTTCAGCAAACACCTCAGCGGTATGAATCGCAGCCGCGAAATCCTGAGGTGCTGTCTCGCCTATCCGGATCCTCAACTCTGGGGACACAGTGTTGGTGAGCTGTTCAATGAGGATAAGATCCTCCAGCTCCAACTTAGCCAACTGACGCCAGTACCCTAGCGTTTTGCGCAGCCTATCACCAAACTGCACGAAGGTCTCGTCATTATTCTTCTTCATGGACCTGAACTTCCTCCTGTACGTCTCTGGGGTAAGGTGGAAACGCTTACGCAGTGCCAACTGCATGTCTGCATAAGACGCGCCTTCATTTAGAGTGAGCACACACTCCCTTGCAGCACCAGATAATCCAGAAAAAAAGGTGCATAGCCTTTTGTTCCTCAGACAATTGGTATGAACTAGCAACCTTGTCAAAATGCTCTAAGAACATATCAATGTCCTCACTAGGTCTGAACTCTGGAAGCTTTAACTTTGGGCCTCTAACTACCTGCCTGGTGATTAACCCCCTGGTTTACAGAAGCGGGAGGCCGCGAAAGAAATTGTTCCATCTCTTCCCTGCGTAGAGCCTCCTGTCTGGCAGCCTCCTCTCTACGCTGATCCAACTCTTCCCGACGGAGGGCTTCCTGTCTGGCAGCCTCTTCCCTACGCTGAGCCTCCTGTCTGGCGGCCTCCTCTCTGCGCAGAATAGCCTCTTCCCTATGCAGAATTTCCTGTCTGTCAGTCTCCTCTCTGCGCAGAGCCTCCATCCTGTTCAGCTCTTCCCTACGAAGGGCTTCCTGTCTAGCAGCCTCTTCCCTACGCAGAGCTTCTTGCCTAGAAACCTCTTCCTTACGTAGGGCCTCATCCTCCCGTCGCTGTCGCTCCAGAAACATCAGGACGGAGGTGATGTCCTGGGTGGGGTTCACCACTCCCGACACGGGAGGATGACCCATCTGACCCGTCCCTTGGGTCTCGACTTTCCCATAAGGAAAGTCTTCTGGGGCATGCCCCTTACGAGGGGAAGCCTGGAGAGGAGAAGGTTTCGGTCTCTGCGACCCAACAGAAGCCCACAGTTGCTTCGCTATGCTCTGACGCTTCCGAGCGGAAGTGCCAGTCGGGGTCTCGACAGGAAGACCCCCCAGCGAAGAGGTAGTAAAAGTACTCACTGGACTACCTGCTACAGCACTGGAATAAGTAGAAGTTACCGTAGTCGAAGTACTGGTACTAATAGTAGGGACTACAGTAACATTTTGAATACCCTTCTTCTTCGACGCACGCATCGCCATACCACCAGCGCCGGACGTCGCCATGACAACGATATCCTACGGTTTTCAAATACAGGGGAAAGACAATTCCACTAGAAAAAAAAACAAACAATATTTTAGGGGTGTGTGTATATGTGTGTATGTGTGTGTGTGTGTGTGTGTGTGTGCGGACAAGTTCCGGCTGCTCCCACTCTGGCAACACCGCGCTCCACAGCACGAGCAACAGTGCGGTGGGGCTCACCGAAAAAAAAACAAAAACAAAAACTATGTCCGGCTGCCCCCACTCTGGCAACACCACGCTCCACAGCACGAGCAACAGTGCGGTGGGGCTGGCCGGAAAAAAACAAACAAACAAACTGGCAGACGGAATCCGGAGAGAGGAAAAAAGAGACGAGCCCCCACAATTGTCACGACCGACCCCTGGAGGTCTGCCCTGACAGGATCGGTCTAGGTGGGAATGAAGGGAGTGACTGACCTCACACGCCTCGCAAGAGCCCACACAAGAAAGATTACGATACAACACCCCATTTATTCACACCAACACACACAGTCATAAATAAGCATTCCAACACACACAACATGCACAAACACAATCAAGCATTCCAACGCACACAACATGCACAATCACAATCAAGCACTCCAACACACACAACATGCACAATTATAAATAAACCTTTCACCATACGACGTACACAATCGCAATTACAGCATTCCAGCACATATGACATATACACAATTATAAAGAAACATTTCTAGCATCCATCTCTTCCCACACCATGGAGTGCCTCCACACCCCTGCCTCTGTCAAGTCTACTGGGAGCACCCTGTCGCACTAGGTGCTCCAAACGGGACGGTTCTTGAAGGGGGTCGCTCAAGCCGACACCCTCGACACACAAGCAGGCAGTGAAGAGCGCGTCCGGGGGGGTGGGGGGGGGGGGGGAAACGTGGCGTTGTTACTGGAGGTCCTGGTCGGGGATCAGGGCCGGCCAGTCAAGCCGGCGGGCTTTCTACCAGTCCGCGGTCCCGACCAGAGCGTGGCCTCAACCAGCGCGTGGCACCATCCAGTCCGCAGTCCCAGCCAGAGCGTGGGCCTCAACAGCACGTGGCACCATCCAGTCCGCTGTCCCAGCCAGAGCGTGGGCCTCAACCAGCACGTGGCACCAACCAGTCCGCGGTCCCACCAGAGCGTGGCCTCAACCAGCACGTGGCACCAACCAGTCCGGACTCAGATGAAGCCCCGGGAGGGGGGGGGGGGGAAACGTAGCTGGGAGGAGAGAAGAAAGGGAGGGAAGGAAGAAGGAAGGGAGGAGGAGGGTACTGGAACCCCGCCGTCAGTACAGTCTGACCCATGCTGTTAAATCCTAACAGCCACTCGCATGATGGGCGAGGGGAGGTCTACTAAATATACCAACAACCCCAGCTCAACACAGACCTGAGCATAACACCAGTAAACCAATCAAATCAGGAATGGTCTTAGAGTCTTCTCACACGAAGCAGGTAAAAGACTGCATTAAATTACAGCTATAAAACAAATATGATCATCTTCATCCTTCTCTCACTCTGCTTAACATTTTACTTCCTTAGGAAATAAATCAACACAGCGTCCATCGCTTTATAACCGCCACCACATTTGCAAATAATAATTCAATGGCATAATTATCACACTTTATAGCCACATTTCAAAATAACACAAATCTCCAACCACGCATCCGAACGACAAATCATGCGTACGCACGCTCGCGAACATAAAACTCGTTCTCCTTGCACACACAAACAGACGGTGGCCGAGAATAAGAGTCCGGCGAATGTGACAGGGGCGGACGAGCGAGACCAAGCAAGTACAAACCTGAATCACCAGGTTCTCTCCCATCCCCACCGACTACCGCATCACCAGATGCATAAACAGGAGAAAGAATTTTGGAAATAATTTAGAATGGCCAGGTTAAAGATTGAATTAACCAGAGAAAAGGTTCAAAACATATTTCTTTTACAATTTGCAAACAAAAGAAAATTGCGCAAAAGAGAAGAATAAGCCGGCTAACAACAACAAACCAAAACAAACAAACCACGAAACTGATGCTTACCAGCTACCCGTGGGTGACCCGAAGAGGCGGGTCAAACGACTCTCTCTGCCTCTGTCCAGTCGAGAGGACAGAAGCTCAGATGCGGAAAAAGAAGAAGTGATGTCCCCCTCCTACAGGCCGACTGTAGGAATTGAAAGTACCGACTGTACTTTCGATGATACGGTGAAAACCAAGACTGGAGCAGGCGCTCCCAGAGACATCTTCCGCTCGAGTGAAGAGCTAACCTCCCTCAGCGATGGCGGCCAACATGCACGCTAGTCACAGAGTGAGCATACTTCAAGCTAAAAGAAATGAAGCACGTGCGACAGGTAAAAGACAGGCGAGAGGCCGATAGACAGCAAGTTCGAGAGAAAGGTACCAGCCACCGTGAACCCGCAGGATGAATAGCACGGGCAGTGGAATTAGAGAGAGAGAGAGAGAAGCAAAAACCGAAGTTGAGCTGAACAACACCAACCAAGGTGCAACCGCACCACAAGCCACATTAAGGGACGGATACCGACAACACCAACGACAATAAACACGTGAATAATTCCGCCACCCTAGATGGGTCAAACGTCGTAGGCCTCGTGACAAACTCGTGACAATTGTTCATGTAAATGGCATATATTTGCAATTTATTCAGTTACCCAGATGATGACCCCTCTCTCTCTCTCATCTCTCTTCTCTCTCTCTTCTCTCATCTCTCTCTCTCTCTCTCTCTCTCTCTCTCTCTCTTCTCGTCTCTCTCTCTCCCTTTTCTCTGTCTGTCTGTCTGTCTGTCTGTCTGTCTGTCTCTCTCTCTCTCTCTCTCTCTCTCTTGTCTCTCTCTCTCTCTCTCTCTCTTCTCTCTCTCTCTCTCTCTCTCTCTTTCAGTTGTTACTTATATGTACAAGTAGGTAAATGTACATTGTATACGTGTATGTATATATAGAGAGAAATATTATGTCTTTATTTATATATGTACTTTGCCCCTTTGTTTTTATTTTGTTTATTGCATCCGTCTTCTTTATTAATTATTTATTTATCT
>JAFLJL010000268.1:37500-44703 GCA_018398815.1 Conus ventricosus | reverse complement strand
ACCATGCAATAAAGATATTACCAAATGAATCTGTTTGGAAATCCGTAGGCTTTGCATGTTCCTTTGTTAATGCTTTGAAGGTATGACGGGATTTGTGGAGTTTAAGAGAAAAGCAATAAGAATCTACCATGCATTACATATGACATAAGTTAGATCAACTACATACTGTGGTGTGTTGTTGTTGTTCACATCGCCAGTATGTATTTTTGTTTTGAACTCCCATTCTAGGGCTGGTGGGCCTGAAGAAGTATAAATTTGTTCTTGTTCTCTTGTTCACGCAGCTCTCTCTCTCTCTCCGCTTCCTGCCCCCGCGCGCGCGCGGCATGGACGTTGTCTTCGTCAGTCCAGGAAAAACACTGATTCTTTACTCAAGTAAGTGTTAACAACGTTAAATCGAACTTTCGAAAAAATAAAACCTGTGGAAATGTGATGTTAAGCCACATGGGAAGTGCGGGACGCTCTGATCGTTTTTGTGGTGTAATTAGAGAGAGAAGAAAAAAAAAGTCCAGCCGACAGGGGCCCGAGGCCGCCATGGCTGTGCGTTGCCGGCCGGCGCATGCAGGAGCGGTAGGCGGACTAGATGTGTCGGCTATAGGTACACCACCCTTGATGCCACCATGGGGCCCACTACTCGATCCATGCCAAAGACAACGGTATAGTGTGTTCGGGGTAAACCGCGAGCAGATAACGACACGCTTGATCCAATACAGAAAACAGTTTTACATGTGTGTAAACAGTGATGCCCCACTGGAGGTTTGCACTACATCACAGGTAATGGGGAAATACATACCTACAGGAGTAAAATGCACTGGAAAAATTACCGGGCAACAACACAAAGAATATGAACTGCTCTGAAGACTGGACTACCAGCGCTCCATTGTCCCTCTGACCTCTGCCAATCTACGATAGAGATGAGATCAAGGAAGTCAAGATTCCGTAAATCATATATACTATACAACGGTACCCAGTCTTAACCAGGGAAAGCATGTCGACCATGGGTCCGTGGAGGAGGGCGACTGGCTGCGTACTGGTGGACAAGACTCGGGTTGCCTGCGTGCTCCTGACCCACTCTTCCATAACACACATGTGCGTGCAAGATCATGGCAGAAGCGACGCCGCGCGCAAGCGCTGGGTGTGTTCAGTGATGAAGCCCAGCACTGGTGCGACCGTGAAAGAAGACACGCGCTCTCACCCATTGACGGAACGTCCTCCCTCCACTGCCCCTTCATTGAGCCATCTTCCCGTCACGGTCCAGCGGCGTTAGTGCACTGGCTCACAGTCCCCCACGTATTCTGAAAATTCACCAACCCTCCTCACTCATCCTCCACTGTAACCCCTGCCTCACCTGACTCTGTCATGCCCCCTCCCCACCTCCCAAACAAGACACCACTTGCACGGCAGTTTACTGAAAGCGTTAGCACGATCGACCTCCACAGACACTGAAAGCGGTGCCTAGTGACATAGAACGGTGACCAAGCTTCAAAGTCAGGGAACATGCGAGATGTGTGGTGCTGCTGCATGATGACTGTGTGTCCAAAAGCAGAGTTTTTACAAACAACACAATCCCTACAAGCTGAAGTGTCCGGCCCTTCGTGCTGCCTACAAGAAGCTCAAGACCAATACACATTTAAGAGTGATATAGATGCCATCCACCACTCAGTTTACTGCACTACAAGCCCAAACCAAAACAAAAAGCTCTGCCCCGCTCCTCAATCACAACGATCCCTCCAAGACGCATCCTCCCAACCACCCTCCCCCCAAATCATCCACACACACGATCAGCATCGCCCATATTGCCCACCCCCGCGGAGTGCCGCTGCCAACAGAGAGGCAATGCTGACAGTGGACACAGCGCAGGGCAAAGCAGACGACGTCTTCACAGAGCCAGTGTCTGATCCGTCCATTCAGCAACCCCACCCCCAACCCTCTCCCACCATGTCTGTGTCCACATAGGACAGAAAACCAACCTCCCCCAACCTTTCTCTCACCAAAATGTCAGGGTCCACTAAGGACACCACCCCCCAACCCTCGCCACCATGTCAGTGTTCACTAAGGAAACACACCCCCCAAACCCTCCTCCACCATGTCAGTGTCACTAAGGACAACCACTAACCATTCTGCTGGGGATGATGGTAGTGAAGGGTGGACCCTCCCGCTCCTCACCCTCCCCAACAGCAGGGCCCCCAAAAAGTGTGTGTCAGTGGAACCTGACTGACCCAGCTGACTGAGTGGCTGCAGTGCCACATAACAACCCCAACTAAACCTACCCGTGTACTGGCTGCAGTTTCATGTTTGGGATCCACGACTTGTGCCCAAAGAGTCCAGGGCCTCAGCAGACATTGCATCAGCAGTGACAAGTGGAAAGAACCTTTCCCGTGCCGAGGGCTTTCCCACGCGTCACGGCTAGCTGCCTGCTATCATGCCTGCCAGAGGACGACAACCCCGTCAATCAGTCATCCTTCACAGCAACAGAACCTGCAGCTGTGTGTGACGGCGGGGTGTGCACTACAGGGTCCACACTGCTGTCCTTCACCACCACAGGGGTGCACACAGAATGGCATTGTACCAAAAATGCCAGTCCTGCCAACGAGGAAGGGGACAGCACGCCGTGCGGAAAATCGGTGTGCTAGAACAGGCAGACAGCAACGGCACAAAGAGGGCAGGACCACAGCCCGCGGCCCACTGACTCTTCTCCTCTCCCCCCCCCCCCCCCCCCCCCCCGGGGGTCAGCCGGGGGGGCGCGCGTTCCTCCCTCCCGTCCATCACCTATCCACCATGTTACCAACAAACATTCACACATCACAGGCCTCTCAACCCGACAACCCTCCTACTCTTCCCCATATTCGCCGCCGACCCACACTACTCAACTACTCGGAAGGCTTCCTCCCCTCCCGACCACCACTCTAACCCCACCCCCACTCCTCCGACACCGGACAGTATCCCACTGCCACGCGGGAACTACTTCGGATGGGAGGCCTAGTAGAGAAACCGCACCTCCCGCCCTCAGCCACCACCCATGGTGCCTCCGCCGGTTATCCTCCCGATGTTTTTCCCTCTTGTCCTCGGAGCTTCCCACCTGCTGGGGGCAAGGCCACAACTTCATTCCACGGCCACCATACATGGCAGTGCTAGACGTGAATTAGTGTGAGTGGTTGTGTGGGGGTGGGGTGGTGTGGTGGTGTGGGTGTGTGTGTGTGGGTGCGGGGCGGCTAGTTGCGCCGCGTGTGTGCGATATGTGTAGAATACACGTCGTGGGGAAATGCAAAGTTTTGAACGAGATCATCGGCGAAACTGTGTATTTCCGAATCGGCCGACGATCTGCGAAACTGAGAAGATAAGTGGTTGCGAACGATATTAGGAGCATTTCTGATGAAAGCGAGCTGTAGATCTTATTTAATCTCGTACCTGAATGGTGTGTGAGCACGCTCATAAACCTGTGGTGTGAGAAAGCGTCGGTGACACTTGCCACAAGCGTGCTACGTGACTTTGGAGAATGTAATGGGGGGGGGGGGGGCTGAGTCCAGTATCCCGTTTTCAGTGAGCATTGGTGGATTGGTGTGATGTGTGTTTTGGATCCAGAACACTTATTTGGATTGTCTACTTCGTTTCTCAGATCCTTAGCCTGTATGAATTGAAGAGAGGTGTTTGTGGTTACTCTACACACACTGAATGGGATTCATGTGGGTCCTGTCTATATGTGTTTTATTGCCGATATTTGTGTTTAAGTTGCACAAAGGGTGCAATCATCGTCAAAATGGCCTCAGGAAACGACACGGAGGGACAGCATTAATTAAACCATATACAATACAAGTTACAGAGTACCCTCATTTTGTACAAGTCAAGACATACCCTTTCATAGATTTGGCGTCACGGATCAAGACTTTCAATATGGTCCTGATGCCACTGTCTTAATCTCTGGCTACAAATGACGCAGAAGCACCACCGCATCCAAATCTACAGCATATTACTTAACGTTCATGAAAACATTAAATGCCCAACGTTTGTATGATCTTGAAGGTTTTGGAATTGAAGCAGTTGGGTTATAATCAAGGTGAAAGAACAAACCGATCAAATAGGATTTGAGAGCGAAACCCACGGAAAATGCGGGTGGGGAGACAATTTACGGCGATGATGATGCGCATCGCTTGATGCCACAGAGTGATACTTTTAGGTGATTGCAACAGGGAGCTTTTGAGGGCCAACTCAGGGCATGATAGACTGACCGCAGACTTCTTATCCCAATTTATAGACAGGCCCGCCAACCAGAGTAACATTCACTAGCAAAACAGGATGGACCACATCGATCGTTCTGAACCACAAAACTCATTGAAAATGGTCCTTTAATGGATGCCAGCGAACCACTTTCCAGATGCTTTCCGTGAACAGATGAATCAAAATTCTAAAACTGGCCACATACACATCACTTACAGATCTTGTTGACACTTCCACGATATACCTTTCTCACGACCTCTTGATTCCCCCCTTAGAAAGGTTTATAATGACACGGAGCCAAGAAAGGCGCTTAGTACGGGCCTACACACGGTTAATTCCGTTAATGACAAACATGCGCATTCAAACGCGTCGAGTAAACATAGTGCCACAACCAAATGGAGACGAGGAAAGACAAGCTGTTTTGTCTCCCTACGCGACGATCGATTGCAGCAGAAGGAAGTCAGGGATTTAAAAGGCAACGTAATAAAGTCAATTCACTCAACGGACAGCAAAAATGATTTTAGTTGCGGAACTTGTAGCCAACAAAAAAAATGCCGAAGTCAAATGCAAGCAATAAATGAACTTACAAATACAACAGCACAGCAAAGACTTGTCCCATTACCAGCATAACTCCAAAGAACTCAACCAACACTTTAAACAGTTGCAGAACACGTTTCAAAGAAAAAAGACGGACCTCAAATGATTACAAAAATGAAAAGGTTGCATAGCTATGAACAGTCGTCCCAGCAACACCATTCCGCCTACGACTGTAGTGAAGGTCCAAGCGTATGCCAATGATTGCAGACAGAAGCCGCGGACTTGACGGTGGATGAAAAATACGGAAACTAGCTGCACCTGTTTTTATTGAAAGCTCTGTCCTACATGTACTATTTTATGCATTGCTAATGCCACGTGCCCGCTCAGTTCAAAGTTGCAAAAGTAGACCCATTTTCAAATCTGGAGACAAAGCGAAACCTTCGAACGGACAGACCTATTATCCCAGTGTGCCAATGCGTCCAAGCCCTTGAAAAACACATAAATAAGCACGTTGCACCCAATTTTTGAACTCCTCCAACCGACTAAATAATATCAATGGATTCAGGAAAAATCATTCTTGTCAAACAGCGCGTACACACCTAGTAGATCAAGGGCTACCAGTTGTTTAATGAGAATAAAATATTGTGGCGCACTGTTGGGAGGTTGGCAAAGGCTTTTGATGTCATTGTCCACAAATTGTATGCAGGAACTGGATCCGAGGTAGAAACAGGAACACCTTCCAACTGAAACGCATTCCTAGAAGACCGTCAGCAAATCGTTTGTGGCAACAACAAGTTATCAAGAGAAGTTACCTAGCCAACATGCGTACCCCAGGTTCGGTGTTAGGTCCGTGCTGGGCTCAGGGAGATACATATCTCCCTCTTTATATTGAGATCATGTGAACCTTTTTTGTGATGATACCCTGTCCATACATAGTAGCCCCAGCTGTACGGGGTCACTTCATTACAGAAGAATGCTAATCTTAAGTAAGGGGTGCAATGTAAATCACATTCACTGTAGCCTAACAAAACAAAACCAATGCTGGAACAACAAGGCAAAGAAGACAAAACAAATAACCAAAACAGCCCCATCTTGTTTTTAGCAATGAATCAGGAAATTGAATGGTGGATAGCCA
Source organism: Conus ventricosus (assembly GCA_018398815.1). Classification (NCBI taxonomy): domain Eukaryota; kingdom Metazoa; phylum Mollusca; class Gastropoda; order Neogastropoda; family Conidae; genus Conus; species Conus ventricosus. The sequence continues at coordinate 38,819 of JAFLJL010000268.1, read as the reverse complement.
TCGAGTTCGAGGTGTATATTGATAATAAGCTTTCTTGGTCTCATCCACTTCGCAGTTTATGTAAATCATATCCAACAAACATATCAGTGTTTCACAGATTAACATTCTTAACCCATGCCAGGAAATTGTTCCTACTCGCACATGTTCGCGTCTCAATTCAATTATTGTTTCAAACACTAGTTGATTCGGCTAGTGCGAATCCATAAACCCTCGTAAGATGGCAACAAAAGAGCACTTTAGCAGGGCGATGATAATCAGCTGAGCTCAGGGAAGGGATTATACTAAAGCGGGGGCTCTTCCGTACAAATAATGTTTGCTGTCAACCAAAGTCACTAGCAAAAAATGCAGCGTGTAGCACCACAAACTCTTCAGTCCAAATTTAGCATAACCCCTAGGAGTCCACCAATTCCGTTCCCACACCGAAATAGATCTTTTTTAAATCCAAGCTTATCTACTCAGGACTGGTGGGGATGCACTGCCACTAACATTTCCGAGTACTCATAGTACAGAATCCTCTGGGAAAAACTCAATCACACATTCACAGCAGACCATTGCTAGTAGAACAAAATACATATACCAGGCAACACCCGCTGTGTTGCTGCATTAAACTGTTACGCCGTTGCCTTCCACTGTATGTTTTTAAAACCAGATTAATGATAAATGAGAGATGTGGTTACTATCGGTTAGAGTAATGATTGAACTCATATTTTGACGAATGACTATTGGGGGCCGATGTTTTATGGTTGCGTGGTCACGAATTGACTGATGTCTTAATACTTGATTTCTTTGAGCCACGGATCTGCAAGCTGATAAATGTGTCCGGATTACTGTTGATCATATTGATGTACTTGCTCTTATTCAATTTTATAGTACATGTTAGCATGTGATATTTGTGGATAGAAAAATGGAATTATAATCTCTCTCTCTCTCTCTCCCTCCTCTCTCTCTCTCTCTCTCTCTCTTCTCTCTCTCTGCTCTCTCTCTCCTCTCTCTCTCTCCCTCTCTCTCTCTCTCTCCTCTTCGTTAACTACGGCTGCGTTTCGATGGATTGTCGCTTAATTAATAATTTTTAAATTTGGGCAGTGTATGAATGGTAAAGAATAAAACAAAAAAGATGGGGGAAGGTAAATAATAATGGGCATCTCTCTCTCTCTCTCTCTCCCCTCCATCTCTCTCTCTCTCTCTCTCTCCACACACAAAACACACACACACACACACACACACAACACACCACACACACAACACACACACACACACGTACTACCACACACACACACACACACACACACACACACACACACACACACACACACACACAC
>JAFLJL010000268.1:22500-32500 GCA_018398815.1 Conus ventricosus | reverse complement strand
TAGAATCATCATGGGGTCTGACACTGACAGCTTGACCACCTCCCAGTCCCTCAGTCCACCTCCCAGTCCCCTCAGTCCACCTCCCAGTCCCTCAGTCCACCTCCCAGTCCCTTAGTCCACCTCTTAGTCCCTCAGTCCACCTCCCAGTCCCTCAGTCCACCTCCCAGTCCCTCAGTCCACCTCCTAGTCCCTCAGTCCACCTCCCAGTCCCTCAGTCCACCTCCCAGTCCCTCAATCCACCTCTTAGTCCCTCAGTCCACCTCTTAGTCCCTCAGTCCACCTCTTAGTCCCTCAGTCCACCTCCCAGTCCCTCAGTCCACCTCCCAGTCCCTCAGTCCACCTCCCAGTCCCTCAATCAACCTCTTAGTCCCTCAGTCCACCTCCCAGTCCCTCAGTCCACCTCCCAGTCCCTCAGTCCACTCCTAGTCCCTCAGTACACCTCCCAGTCCCTCAGTCCACCTCCCAGTCCCTCAGTCCACCTCCCAGTCCCTCAAGTCCACCCTAGTCCCTCAAGTCCACCTCTAGTCCACTCTAGTCCTCACACTCCCAGTCCCTCAGTCCACCTCCCAGTCCCTCAGTCCATCCGTCCCATCACCTCCACCTCAGTCCACCTCCCAGTCCCTCAATCCACCTCTTAATCCCTCAGTCCACCTCCCAGTCCCTCAATCCACCTCTTAGTCCCTCAGTCCACCTCCCAGTCCCTCAGTCCAACTCCCAGTCCCTCAGTCCACCTCCCAGTCCCTCAGTCCACCTCCCAGTCCCTCAATCCACCTCTAGTCCCTCAGTCCACCTCTTAGTCCCTCAGTCCACCTCCCAGTCCCTCAGTCCACCTCCCAGTCCCTCAGACCACCTCTTAGTCCCTCAGACCACCTCTTAGTCCCTCAGTCCACCTCCCAGTCCCTCAGTCCACCTCCCAGTCCCTCAGTCCACCTCCCAGTCCCTCAGTCCAACTGTTAGTCCCTCAGTCCACCTCCCAGTCCCTCAGTCCACCTCCCAGTCCCTCAGTCCAACTGTTAGTCCCTCAGTCCACCTCTTACCCTCAGTCCACCTCCCAGTCCCTCAGTCCACCTCCCAGTCCCTCAGTCCACCTCTTAGTCCCAGAGGAGAAGAAGAAGAAGAAGAGAAGAAGAAGAAGAAGAAGAAGAAGAAGAAGAAGAAGAAGAAGAAGATGAGGAGGAAGAAGAAGAAGAAGAAGAAGATGAGGAGGAAGAAGAAGAAGAGGAAGAAAACAAGAATAAGAATCAAAACAAGAAGAAGAAGAAGAAGAAGAAGAAGAAGAAGAAGAAGAAGAAGAAGAAGAAGCAGCCAAGTCTCGGGGAAGATGCCCTGAGAGTGGCGCCGTGTACCTGTGTCTCCGTGGTCCTGGGAGAAGTCCAGGTGCAGAGCCTGCGAGTGCAGCAGCGCGTGCATGTGGCCCCTCCCCGTCCGTCAGGCCCCGCCCCTTCACCCCCCTCACCACGGTGAAGCGCACTTCCTTCAGGTACATGGGGATGGGGATCACCGTCTCCAGCAGCTGACCTGAGCACCAGGAGATGGGTGGCGAGGAGAGGTAAGGTGTGGGAGGGGGGGGGGGGGGATCAGTTAGTCAGGGGAGGTGTGGGGTGGGTGGTACGGGGTGGGGGGGGGGGGGGGTTGGGGGTGGGGGGTGATGAGAGATAGAGGGAAGGGAAGATTGATGAGCGTAAAGTAAACCATACAATGCAAGCAATTGATAACGACAACAACAACAACAACAACAGCAACAACAACAACAGAGTGGAGGGGCGTGGGGATGGGATGGGGCCCTGGATGGGGAAAATGACGTCATCCCGTGAAGGACACGTTCCTCACAGATGAGGCTCTGTACAGGAGCCGTGAGGGAGTTTTAAAAAAAAGGGGTGGGGAGGGGGGAGGGTGCACAACCTACCGTACTAAACAATATACTCCCCCCCCCCCCCTCACGATACAAGGCACGTGACAAAAACCTTACATTTAACTTACAATATTGTGCAGAAAACATCTCTTGATTTATAACATAGCCAATCACACTAGAGCCAAGGGGGTGGGGGTGGGGGTAGGGGGTGGGGTGGTGGGGGGTAGAGGCAGATGTAAAATCACCAGTAGAATCATTCACCACCACAATTATACAGTTGAGTATAAAACATAAGATTGAGAGAAAGATTTACCGAGACTAGTCATTACATCATCTGATCATCTGTTCAAAACTTCATGAGCAAGATAATCATCTGATCATCTATTCAAAACTTCATGAGCAATATAATTATTTGATGATCTGTCCAAAGCTTCTTATCGATATGATCACTTGATAATCTGTTCAAAACTTCATGATCAATGTAATCATCTGATAATCTATTTAAAACTTCATTATCAATACAATCAGCTAATAATCTGTTCAAAACTTCATCTATATAATTATCTCATAATCTGTTCAAAACTTCATGATCAATATAATCATCTGATAATCTGTTCAAAACTTCATGATCAATATAATCATCTGATAATCTGTTCAAAACTTCATGATCAATATAATCATCTGATCATCTGTTCAAAACTTCATGATCAATGTCATCGTCATCATCTAAATCAGGTAACTTCGGTGGTTGGTTGTTCGGATCCAGTTCTTGCATTGAGGTCGTCCAGTAATGAACAGGCTTACATCTTCCATTTGGACAGCATGCAAAAGACATTCTTCCAGACTAACCATTCCATCTTTGATGGAAATCATGGTCAGGTGTGATAACAGCATGCAAACAGGCGGACACCTCTATCAGAGTTGAACCCACGTCTATCAATTCGAACAACCGCAACATTGTCACAATCACATTGACCACTGAAACATAGGTAGACAATGAATTCCACACTAACAATAGGACACCACCAGAAGGTCTTCTATAATGGGACAGTTTTCTTACTGGAGCACTGAACTTTACAAGATCTTGAACAATCGCACTGTGATCGAAAGAGCTGTCCACAAAAGTCTCTGTCAAACAATGAACATCAACGTTTGAAATATAATCGGTGAAAGAAAAGTCGTTGAGCTTGCTGTGTAGGTTTAAGACGTGACAGACAACACGTCACCTCCTCAACATGATTCGGCCTGTCCCATCGAGTTGTATTCCTCGTACTTCGCCTGGGTCATGCATCCTTGGAGAGAGAGAGAGAGAGAGAGAGAGAGAGAGAGAGAGAGAGAGAGAGAGAGAGAGAGAGAGAGAGAGAGAGAGAGGAGAGAGAGAGAGAGAGAGCCAAATTGGAAAAGGGGAGGAGGGGTGGGGGGATTAAAATCGATTCAGTCCATCATTACCATGACGTAAATGAAAAGCCGTCGTAACATGGAATCCGTATTACGGTAATTACTTGTACAGCATGGAATTCACAACATTTACCGTAATCGAATCGTTGCCAAGAGAATTGTCTTTTCTTGTAGAGAGACGTTGAACATTTACGACAACAACAGCAACAAACCCCAACAACCCAGTCATCAACGACTGTCTAACGTCAGAATCACAGTGATGAGTGCCACTGTGGCGCAATTCTTGCACTGTTAAAGCCCAACATAAGCATGGTACCAGAACCAACCCAACGTCACCAACAACACAACTACAAAACCACCACCACCACCGCCAAACCCCATCACCATCACAACCAGCCCACCAGTGATAACAATAACCCGAACCCGAACCTTGCATAACGGCGTTGGCCACGAAGTAGGTTTCCTCGTGTTGTCGAATGATCTTCAACGTGCTCAGGCTGCGAGTGGTACTGTGGGGGCCAGAGTCGAAACGCATGTGGAGTCCGCAAACTTGACCTTGACAGGAAGCTCATGGCGCTGCAAGATGTCCCCGAGGTCATGGCCTCAGCTGCAGGAAAGAGGTACGTGATTCACTTCAGGGCAGTGGAAGGCGGCGGAGAGGGAGGGATGGGCGCTGTTTTCCATGAGGCCGTGCCCTGGAGGCGGTGAGTCTCTGACACTACATTACCATACTGCCCCATTCAGCCAGGGACGTCAGTCTCTGACACTACATTACCATACTGCCCCATTCAGCCAGGGACGTCAGTCTCTGACACTACATTACCACTCTGCCCCATTCAGCCAGGGGACGTCAGTCTCTGACACTACATTACCACTCTGCCCCATTCAGCCAGGGGACGTCAGTCTCTGACACTACATTACCACTCTGCCCCATTCAACCAGGGGACGTCAGTCTCTGACACTACATTACCACTCTGCCCCATTCAGCCAGGGGACGTCAGTCTCTGACACTACATTACCACTCTGCCCCATTCAGCCAGGGGACGTCAGTCTCTGACACTACATTACCACTCTGCCCCATTCAGCCAGGGGACGTCAGTCTCTGACACTACATTACCACTCTGCCCCATTCAACCAGGGGACGTCAGTCTCTGACACTACATTACCACTCTGCCCCATTCAGCCAGGGGACGTCAGTCTCTGACACTACATTACCACTCTGCCCCATTCAGCCAGGGGACTTCAGTCTCTGACACTACATTGCTACTCTGCCCCATTCAGCCAGGGGACTTCAGTCTCTGACACTACATTACCACTCTGCCCCATTCAGCCAGGGGACGTCAGTCTCTGACACTACATTACCACTCTGCCCCATTCAGCCAGGGGACGTCAGTCTCTGACACTACATTACCATACTGCCCCATTCAGCTAGGGGACGTCAGTCTCTGACACTACATTACCATACTGCCCCATTCAGCTAGGGGACGTCAGTCTCTGACACTACATTACCACTCTGCCCCATTCAGCCAGGGGACGTCAGTCTCTGACACTACATTACCATACTGCCCCATTCAGCTAGGGGACGTCTACCTGGTCGCTGGATTTCAGTCTTCCTAGCTGTCTGTCTGTCTGTCCGTCTACCAGTCTGTTCGTGTTGTTTTTCCCATTGCTGCTGTTTTTTTTCTTTATATGGCTCTCTGTCTCTCTGTCTTTGTCTCTGTCTCGGTCTGTCTGTCTCTCTGAGCACTGGATGTAAAAAGTACATCGTGCTCATCTGCTATATAATTAAAGTTTATGTTATCTAGTACTCACTGGAGCGGTCGTGAGCCAGGCGGAAGAGGTGGGAGAAGTCGAGCGGAACGCTCAGGGACTTGTTCTGGTCGTCATGCACCAGCGCCCTTTGCTGCCGACGTACCTCTTGCAACCGCAGAACCTGTGGCACGCCCAGGCAGTAGATCGTTGTCATCGTCATCATCATCATCATCATCATCATCATCATCATCATCATCATCATCATCATCGTCGTCGTCGTCGTCGTCATCGTCATCGTTATCATCATCGTCTCATCATCATCATCATCATCATCATCATCATCATCATCAATCATCATCATCATCATCATCATCGTCATCGTCATCGTCATCGCTATCATCATCGTCATCGTCGTCATCACCGTTATAATCATCATCATCATCACCATCTTCCTCCTCCTCCTCCTCCTCCTCCTCCTCCTCATCATCATCATCGTCATTATCTTCATCGTCATCATCATCATCATAAACATCATCATCACCATCTTTATCGTCATCATCATCTAGTTGCAAAGCGAGACGACTGCAGGCGGAAATCTAAACAAATCTTAAATAAATGTTAGCGAACCGCCCAGAGAACGTGGACAAACGAGTCACAAGACAAAACACAACGCGTTTCGACCTCTTAGGTCTTCGTCGGGTGATAAATAAACGAATAAAACAACGAAAATTCACTTAGCTTTGATCTCTTCAGATCGCTTAGGGTTCAGCGCAAGGAAGATTCAACGCCTTCTTCCTTGCGCTGAACCCTAAGCGATCTGAAGCGATCAAAGCTAAGTGAATTTTCGTTGTTTTATTCGTTTATTTATCACCCGACGAAGACCTAAGAGGTCGAAACGCGTTGTGTTTTGTCTTGTGACTCGTTGTCCACGTTCTCTGGGCGGTTCGCTAACATTTATTTAAGATTTGTCATCATCATCGTCAACATCGTCATCATCTTCATTGTCATTACCACCACCACCACCACCACCACCACCACCAGTACTCCTCCTCTCCTCCTCCTCCTCCTCCTCCTCCTCATCATCATCATCATCATCATCATCATCATCATCATCATCATCTTCTTCTTCTTCTTTCTTCTTCTTCTCCTCTTTTCTGATCACTCTCTTCCTCATCTTATCATCCCCGATACCCCAGCTTGTTCTCCATGATCGTCCTCTGCTCCACTCTTCCTCTTCCACCTCCTTCTTCTCTTCCTCCTCCTCCTCCCCTCCTCCTCCTCCTCCTCCTCCTCCTCCTCCTCCTCCTCCTTCTCCTCCTCCTCCTCCTCCTCCTCCTCCTCCTCCTCACAATCGTTCTCATCTTCATCATCCTTTTTATCCTGCTGCAATAGCAGCAACTAGACAATTGCTACTGCTGTTACTGCTGAAGTCATCGCCGCTCTGCTGTTGCTGTCAATCTTCGACCACTGCTGCTGCTGGTGGTATAGTGGCGCCGGTGCTGTGTTACCTCTGTTCCCACTTCTGCTGCCAGTGCTGGCACTATTGCTGCTGCCAGTGCTGGCCAACTACTTGTAATGTTACTGCCACTGCTTGTGATGTTTACGTTTGTTCCTGCCTCTTCTGCTGATGCTGCTTCTGTTGCTACAGGTATCACTGTTAGCTCTCTGTCTACTGCATCTACCACTAGCTTCTGCTGCTATAGGTATCACTGTTAGCTCTCTGTCTACTGCATCTACCACTAGCTTCTGCTGCTATAGGTATCACTGTTAGCTCTCTGTCTTCTGCATCTACCACTAGCTTCTGTTGCTATAGGTATCACTGGCAGCTCTCTCTCTACTGCATCTACCACTAGCTTCTGTTGCTATAGTGCATCTACCACTAGCTTTTGTTGCTACAGGTATCACTGTTAGCTCTCTGTCTACTGCATCTACCACTAGCTTCTGTTGGTATTGTGCATCTACCACTAGCTTCTGTTGCTATAGGTATCACTGTTAGCTCTCTGTCTACTGCATCTACCACTAGCTTCTGCTGCTACGGGTATCACTGTTAGCTGTCTTTCTACTACATCTACCACTAGCTTCTGCTGCTATAGGTACGTCTTCTACCACTACTACTACTACTGCTGCTGCTGTTGCTGTTGCTGCAGCTGCTACTACCACTACCGCAACTGCTACATCTACTGTTACGTCTGCTCCTGTTTCTCCTCTCCCTTACCCCCTCCATCTTTTCCTTCTCCCCCTCCCTCCCCTCTTACGGCTAAAACTGCCGTCTGTTGCAGCTACTGTTGTGGCATGTGTTCATACTACTAGTTCTAATACTCCGACTATCGCCACCACTATTCCCACCATGACAACGGCTACTGCTACGACTAACTCCCCCTCGAGGAAGAAGACCATCTCCACCACCGTTACTGAAAGAAGAAGAAGAAGACCATCTCTACCACCGTTACTGAAAGAAGAAGAAGAAGACCATCTCTACCACAGTTACTGAAAGAAGAAGAAGAAGACCATCTCTCCCACCGTTACTGAAAGAAGAAGAAGAAGACCATCTCTACCACCGTTACTGAAAAGAAGAAGAAAGACCATCTCTACCACCTTACGAAGAAGAAGAAGAAGAACCATCTCTACCACAGTTACTGAAAGAAGAAGAAGAAGACCATCTCTACCACCGTTACTGAAAGAAGAAGAAGAAGACCATCTCTACCACCGTTACTGAAAGAAGAAGAAGAAGGAAACCATCTCTACCACCGTTACTGAAAGAGAAGAAGAAGACCATCTCTACCACAGTTACTGAAAGAAGAAGAAGAAGACCATCTCTACCACAGTTACTGAAAGAAGAAGAAGAAGACCATCTCCACCACAGTTACTGAAAGAAGAAGAAGAAGACCATCTCCACCACAGTTACTGAAAGAAGAAGAAAAAGACCATCTCCACCACAGTTACTGAAAGAAGAAGAAGAAGACCATCTCCACCACAGTTACTGAAAGAAGAAGAAGAAGACCATCTCCACCCACAGTTACTGAAAGAAGAAGAAGAAGCCCATCTCCACCACAGTTACTGAAAGATAAGAAGAAGACCATCTCCACCACAGTTACTGAAAGAAGAAGAAGAAGACCATCTCCACCACAGTTACTGAAAGAAGAAGAAGAAGACCATCTCCACCACAGTTACTGAAAGAAGAAGAAAAAGACCATCTCCACCACAGTTACTGAAAGAAGAAGAAAGAAGACCATCTCCACCACAGTTACTGAAAGAAGAAGAAGAAGACCATCTCCACCCCAGTTACTGAAAGAAGAAGAAGAAGACCATCTCCACCACAGTTACTGAAAGAAGAAGAAGAAGACCATCTCCACCACAGTTACTGAAAGAAGAAAAAGAAGACCATCTCCACCACAGTTACTGAAAGAAGAAGAAGAAGACCATCTCCACACAGTTACTGAAAGAAGAAGAAGAAGACCATCTCCACCACGTTACTGAAAGAAGAAGAAGAAGACCATCTCCACCACAGTTACTGAAGAAGAAAAGAAGACCATCTCCACCACAGTTTATGAAAAGAAAAGAAGACCTCTCCACCACAGTACTGAAAGAAGAGAAGAAGACCATCTCCACACAGTTACTGAAAGAAGAAGAAGAAGACCATCTCCACCACAGTTACTGAAAGAAGAAGAAGAAGACCATCTCACCACAGTTACTGAAAGAAGAAGAAGAAGACCATCTCCACCACAGTTACTGAAAGAAGAAGAAGAAGACCATCTCCACCACAGTTACTGAAAGAAGAAGAAGAAGACCATCTCACCACAGTTACTGAAAGAAGAAGAAAAGACCATCTCCACCACAGTTACTGAAAGAAGAAAAGAAGGGAACCATTCTCCACCACAGTTACTGAAAGAAGAAGAAGAAGCCCATCTCCCCCACAGTTACTGAAAGAAGAAGAAGAAGACCATCTCCACCCAGTTACGAAGAGAAGAAGAAGACATCTCCACACAGTTACTGAAGAAGAAGAAGAAGACCATCTCCACCACAGTTACTGAAAGAAGAAGAAGAAGACCATCTCCACCACAGTTACTGAAAAGAAGAAGAAGACCATCTCCACCACAGTTACTGAAAGAAGAAGAAGAAGACCATCTCCACCACAGTTACTGAAAGAAGAAGAAGAAGACCATCTCCACCACAGTTACTGAAAGAAGAAGAAGAAGACCATCTCCACCACAGTTACTGAAAGAAGAAGAAGAAGACCATCTCCACCACAGTTACTGAAAGAAGAAGAAGAAGACCATCTCCACCACAGTTACTGAAAGAAGAAGAAGAAGACCATCTCCACCACAGTTACTGAAAGAAGAAGAAGAAGACCATCTCCACCACAGTTACTGAAAGAAGAAGAAGAAGACCATCTCCACCACAGTTACTGAAAGAAGAAGAAGAAGACCATCTCCACCACAGTTACTGAAAGAAGAAGAAGAAGACCATCTCCACCACAGTTACTGAAAGAAGAAGAAGAAGACCATCTCCACCACAGTTACTGAAAGAAGAAGAAGAAGACCATCTCCACCACAGTTACTGAAAGAAGAAGAAGAAGACCATCTCCACCCACAGTTACTGAAAGAAGAAGAAGAAGACCATCTCCACCACAGTTACTGAAAGAAGAAGAAGAAGACCATCTCCACCACAGTTACTGAAAGAAGAAGAAGAAGACCATCTCCACCACAGTTACTGAAAGAAGAAGAAGAAGACCATCTCCACCACAAGTTACTGAAAGAAGAAGAAGAAGACCATCTCCTACCACAGTTACTGAAAGAAGAAGAAGAAGACCATCTCCACCACAGTTACTGAAAGAAGAAGAAGAAGACCATCTCCACCACAGTTACTGAAAGAAGAAGAAGAAGACCATCTCCACCACAGTTACTGAAAGAAGAAGAAGAAGACCATCTCCACCACAGTTACTGAAAGAAGAAGAAGAAGACCATCTCCACCACAGTTACTGAAAGAAGAAGAAGAAGA
>JAFLJL010000268.1:0-7500 GCA_018398815.1 Conus ventricosus | reverse complement strand
AAGAAAGAAAAGAAAAAAATGACAAAGAAACGAAAAAACTGAGAAAGAAAGAAAAGAAAGAAAAAAAGAAAGATAGCAAGAAAAGAAAGAAAGAAGAGAAAGAAAAGAAAGAACGACAGAAAGAAAGAAAAAAAGAAAGAAAGAAGAGAAAGAAAAGAAGAAAGAAAGAAAAGAAAGAAAAGAAAGAAGAAAAAGAAAGAAGAAAAGAAAGAAAGAAAGAAGAAAAGAAAGAAAAAGAAGAAGAAAGAAAGAAAAAAGAAAAGAAAAGAAAGAAGAAAGAAAGAAAGAAAGAAAAAGAAAAAGAAAAAAGAAAGAAAGAAAAAAGAAAGAAGAAAAAAAGAAGAAGAAAGAAAGAAAAAGGAAAGAAAAAAAAAGAAGGAAAAAAAAAAAAAGGAAAGAAAAAAAGAAAAAAAAAAAAAAAAAAGGAAAAAAAAAAAAGGAAAAAAAAAAAAAAAAAAAAAAAAAAAAAAAGAAAAAAAAAAAAAAAAGAAAAAAAAAAACCCAAAGGGGGGAAGAAAAAAAAAAAAAGGAAAAAAAAAAAGGAAGAAAAAAAAAAAGAAAAAAAAGAAAAAAGATAAAAAAAAAAAAAAAAAAGGAAAAAAAAAAAAAAGGTACAAAAAAAAAACAAAAAAAAAGGGAAAAAAAAAAAGGGAGAAAAAAAAAAGGAAAAAGGAAAAGAAGAAAGGGAAGACAAAAAAAAAAAAAAGGGAAAAAAAGAAAAATTAGTACAGAAACCCCCCCAAATTTACAAAACCGAGATCTCATTAGCACAAAAAAAAAAAAGAAACCAAACAACAATCTTTTCAACAAACCCAAACAAACCCGTTTAGGCAAAAACCAAACCAACCCAAAACCCCAATCACAAGGCAAAAAACCACAACCCCAAACAACACCAAAACGCTTTAGTAAAAATCCCTTTCCACAACGGGGAAAAAAGAATTTTTGGTCCCCTTCCAGCCCGTTCCAGAAAGGAAAGAAAAAAGGAGGAAGAAAAAAAAGAGAAAGGGAAAAAAAAGGGGAGGTCGAAAAAACCAGAGGGATAAAAAGGAGAGAAAAGAAAAAAGGGGAAAGAAAATAAGTAAGAAAAAAAAGGAAGGAAAGAAGATAATTTTTTGGGGAAGAAAAAACAGACAAGCCAACAAAATAAGGAAGAAAAAAATAGAAGGAAAAGGGGGGGAAAAGGGGGGGGAGAAAAACAACAAAAAGAGAAAAAGGGGAAGAAAAGACAAAAGCAAAAACCCCAAGGCCAGGAACAGGAAAAAAAAAATAGGCAAGAAAAATAAAGGAAAGGAAAAAAAAAAAAGGGGTAAGAAAAAAAACAGAGACGGGGAAAAAAAGGGGAGGAAACACACACACCACCCCCCAACACAAAAAACACAACCACAACACATAAATAAGAAAGGAAGGAATAAGGCCAAAAAAAGCAAGGAAAGGGAAAAAAATTAGGTTAAGAAAAAACCCAAAGAGAGAAAAAATAAATTTGGGAAGAACCAAAACCAATCCAAGAAAGGCCAAAAATTATTTAGCTACTCGCACCCCCCAAGGGAAAGGAGGGGGGGGGTGGGGGGACACCAACAAAAACAAAACGAAAAAACAACACCTTGGGAAAACCACCCCATTAAAAAAAACCAAAACTCTTTTTTAGGATGAACAACACCCAATCCACAAACCAAGGGATATCATTTAAGTCCACAGAAAACCCCCTTTTGAAGCCAAAAACCCTTACCTTTTCATGACCCACAAACCCCAACCAACACCAAAAACACAACACACACAAAAACCCAATCACGAACACAACACATCCTTTATCACAAAAACCCCTTTTCCCTTTAAGGGAAAGCCCCGAATATACTTTTAGAAACCCACCCCCCACCCCAACATCACAAAACTATTTATAAAACACCAACATTTTTACCAATAGGCCCAAAAGACATTTTTAACCCCCAAAAACCCAATTTAGGAAAAAATTCTTAAACCCAAAAACACCACAATAAAACGTTGAAAAATTAAATTCCCTACTTACAAGGAACGCATTTTCTCTCCCTCGAACTGCGTGGAAAAAAAAAGGAACGCCAACGAACAAGAAATTTTTACGATTTTTAAAAAACCAAAAATAACTTTTTTTCCCAAGGCTAAAAAGAAAAAAGCAATAAAACCAATCTAAAACCAGGGATAATAAAAACAGTCAATTCAACGTTAATAAAGAAACCCTTTGACAGAAACGGGTTCAACATCCCAAAGCTAGGAAAAAAAAGGGAAAAGGAGAAAAGGGGGAGAGCAAATTTTGGGTGTTGAAGTTTGGGGAGGGGGGTTGGGGGGAAGAAAAATTTAATACTAATACCAAAAAAAGTTATAGATTGGATACCACCTATCTCCAAAAAAAACCCTTGGTATAAATTTAAAATTCTAGTGCAAACAATTCCCTTTTTCAAAAAGTGGAAATCTTACCCATCTTCAGCAATGTAAGCATTTTACTTACATTTTAAGTTTAGGAACAATGAAGTTTTTTTTAATAGTTTTTAAAATTGATGAACGAATTTTGGTGTAAAATTAAGGGCTTAAAAAATTTCCCGGGAAAGGAAAAATAGTTTTAATATTAAAAATGTTTACGGGTTTGAAGAAACCCGGAGGATAAAAAACAAAAAAGATTTTAAAAAGACAAAGAGGGGAAAAAAAAAAGGGGGGGGAAAAGAGGAAGAGAGGGCTACAGCGGCAAAAGAAATTTTTTGAAAAAGGGAAAAGGGAATAAGAAAAAATTTTTTTTCCAGAAGTTTAAAAGAAAAAAGGGGGGGAAAATTTTTCCCCCAGAGAGGAAAAAAAAGGCAGAAAACCCCCCAAAAACCTAGCGCCTGGAAGAAAAGAAAAAAAACCCCCAAAACCATATTGTCAAAACCACAACCCAATCCACGACAGGCCAAAGAAACATCGTCATTGGAAACACAAACACCACCCTCCCAATCCACGAATAGGCCAAAGAAGATCATCATTTAGGTCACATACATCACAACCCCAATCCACGAACAGCCAAACAACATCATCATTTAGGTCACAAACACCACAACCCCAATCCACGCTGGTGAAATAATGGAATGGCTTTATTCACCGACAGGGCTAACTCGCCATTTTCCTGCTTCCTCTTCTCCTGTCCATGAACTTTGTCAAGATGAGGAAAGACAAAGAGAGAGAGAGAACGAACGAACGAACGAACGAAATTTTATTTCACCAGGGTAATGAGATAAGCAAATTACATAAGCTTTTTTCCACCCAGCCCTGGAAAAAAGAAAAGAACCCACATGGACAACACACAAGTCAATAGGCAACAAAGAGGAAAAAGTAAATACACAGTCAACTGCAAACTGTATGAAGTAACAGACTAATACTACAAAAGCAAACGACAAGATCGTGCAAGCATCCATATGCGAGAGAAAGAAAGAAAGAAAGAGAGAGAAAGAGAGAGAGAAAAGAAAGAGAGCGAAAGCGGGGATAGGGGGTGTGGCGGGATAGGGGAGGGGTGGGGGTGGGTGGGGGAAGAATATACATGTAAAGTACAAATACAAACGGGGAAACAAGAGTCAAATAGACTTGGATACACTCTATACATCAAATCACAAAATGCAATTGAGCGATTATCATCAATGTAAAACATGTCAATTAGCTTAACCCATTATTGCTGTGGTTCAAATGACACGTGCAAGATTTCCGTCTAACACAGGCTTGTAATCGTACAGTATTTTATTTCTATTCACTGAGTCTTTTAATTGATTTAGGAATCAACTAGTACAGTTTTTTTTTATATATATCTTTTAACTTACTGAACAGATATCCTTTTAAGCGTTCTTTGAAAATATTAAGACTTGAGATTTCTTTCAGAAATGGAGGCAAATTGTTCCAATACGTACCACCACTGTTATACGAGGCTTGATGAGAGAGAGAGAGAGAGAGAAGAGAGAGAGAGAGAGAGAGAGAAAAGAGAGAGAGAGAGAGAGAGATCTTGAAGGAGAGAGGAGAGGGTGAAAGAGAGAAGGGAGAGAGAGAAGAGAGAGAAGAGAGAGAGAGAGAGAGAGAGAGAGAGGGGAGAGAGAAGAGAAGAGAGACAGACAGACAGACAGACAGACAGAAAGTGAGGGAGGGAGGGGAGAAAAATGGGGAGAGATGGGAAAAGGGGGGGGGAGAAGAAGAACAACAAGAAGAGAGAGAGAGAGAGAGAGAAGAGAGAGAGAGAGAGAGAGAGAGAGAGAGAGAGAGAGAGAGAGAGAGAGGAGACAGACAGACAGACAGACAGACAGACAGACAGACAGACAGAGACAGGGAGACATGGATAGAGAAGAGAGAGAAGAAAAAGGACAGAGAGAGAAAGTAGGAGGAGGAGGAGGAGGAGGAAGAGAAGTGGAAGAAAGGGAGTTAGTGAGTGAAAGAGAGAGAGAGAGAGAGACAGATGGAAGAAAGGAGGAGGGAAACACACACACACACACACACACACACACTCACACACACACCACACACATGGAAGAAGGGGAGAGAGAGGAGGAAGGAGGAGGAGGAGAGGAGAGGAGGAGAGGAGGAGGAGGAGAGAGAGAGAGAGAGAGAAGAGAGAGAGAAGAGAGAGAGAGAGAGAGAGAGAGAGACAGAGGTTGAATGAGAGACAGAGAGAGTGAGAGGATGGGTGAGGGGGATTTACGAGAGGATGTAGAATGGGAGGGTCAAGGCGGAAGAAGGGGATGGAAGAGGAGGGGAACAGAGGGGCGGGGTATTGGAATTGCTAGAACGTACAACCCGAAAACCAAATTTAGTGTAAGGTGAAGGATAAGAAGGAAGAGGGGTAGGAGATGGGGAAGAGAGGAGTGGGGCACATCATCTTCAACACCCAACACCAGCTCGTCGGTTTCCTCTCTCTTTCATTTCAAAACACATGGTTGGATCGAACCAACCATACCAACCACCGACCTCAGGACAGTGCGTGCTACACGCTACGGCTCCTCACGTGTCCACACGTTAAGGCTTAAACCCCGGCCCAACAATGGTTGTTGCTTTTCAGCCCTTTACATTCACAAACACCTGAATAACAGAACCGCATCGCAGCCTTCACCACGCTCTGCTCAGTGAAGAAATGATCTCAGAGCCAGAACGCTGGGAGTTTTATAGGCCTTCCAGCCCGCTTCAACAAAATGTTTTGAGGAAGTCCTTTGTGGCCCGAGTCACAATGGAACCACTGTAAGCGTCTAAAGTGTCTAAGATCTGACTCCGCTGGGCCGCTCTTGAAACAGATATTCTTATCCCCCCCCCCCCCCCCCCCCCCCCCCCCCCCCCCCCCCCCCCCCCCCCCCCCCCCCCCCAGGGCCCGACAACCAACGGGGCCGACTGCCATGTAAGTGGCTGGGTCTGGAGAACTGCAGAGACAAACAGACCCTTCAGACTCCATACCTAGGGCAACATCCAGCAACGACTCTCCCACCTGAGGATATTTACCTCTCTACAATCTCAAGTCCACCTCAGCAAAGACAACACCAACAATGGCTCCACGGTCTCCTGGGCTGTCTCCTCGGCCTACACTTAGTCTTCCAGCCCAAGCCATCCAGATCAGCCATGGTCAGAGAGAGGCTCAAAACCTCCTTAGCAAAAGCGACACCAATGACGATGGCTGAAGTCCAATGGCTGTCTCTTCAAAACCAGTCTGCCCAGACCAGCCTGGGCAAATTGTCTGCTGAGTGACCAGCCTCTTAACTGGCATTCCAACCTACCAGCTAGGTTGCCCCTCATTACGATTCTCTTCCGCGTTTGAGGGGTTAACCACTACAACTCGCTGCTCTCAAAACGGTGGGCAGAATCGTACCCTTTACATTAGGTAAACTCTATATACAACAATAAAAAAAAACACCACCAACAAATGAACAAAACATACAAATAACAACGACAACAACCTTACTACTGACTTTCTTCCCACCCCATCCCCCACCCCCCACCTGGCGATGATGCTGGTCGTTTCAGTACAAATTGTATCCCTGCTTCTGTTATGCTCACGTCACTGATTCTTTTCTTTTAAACAATACATACAAACAAATAAATAGTGTGACATAACAAGTGCAGGCTAGCAATTCCTCCCACATAATGACGTGGCAAAATTTTGAAAAACAAGTTGCGGGAGGAGGGGGGTGGGATGGGGGTTGGGGGTTGGGAGGGGGGCTGCAAATGAGAATAGATGTGAAAGAGAGAGCATTAGAATATGAATGTAAATTCCTCCACTACCAGAATATGGGGACCATGACCACCTGTCCCCGAAAACACCACAATTTATATCGAATTACCCAGAAGCCTTTCCTTCGCTGAAGAGTCCCTTTCTAAGCTTTATTCTCGAACGCGCACAGATTTCTTTCGGTGTTTGGAATGGTTTAAACCAAGCGACCTCCGACTTGAATCACTGGTAGATAAAGGGTTTGCAAACTACTCCAACAAGTGTCATACTGACCCGCTGCAACCTTTTCAGTCACTATGTACACACACCACACAAACACACACACACACACAACACACACACGCACGCAGCACGCACGCACGCACGCACGCACGCACCACACACACACACACACACACACACACACACACAAACACAACGCACACACACACACGCACCACACACACACACACACACACACACACGCACACGCACAACACACACACACACACCGCACAACACACACCACACATACAGACACATATATATTATAGATAGATAGATAGATAGATAGATAGATAGGATAAATAGAGAGACAGACAGAGAGATAGAGAGACAGGTAGAGAATTGGACAGATATATGGACACCACGCACACACACACACACACACACACACACACACACACACGCATACGCATACGCATGCACTCTCTCTCTCTCCTTCTCACACTTACACACACACACACACATACATAGGCGCGCGCACGCACGATTACACAAACACACACGCAAGCACAGGCGCATGCACATGCATGCACATGCACACACACATATGCATATATATACCAGCATACACATACAGAATTTACTCTCTCTCTTTCTCTCTCTCTCCGAAACACTCAGAGAGAGAGAGAGAGGAGAGAGAGAGAGAGAGGAGAGAGAGAGAGAGAGAGAGAGACAGGCAGACAGACAGACTCAGACAGCAGACAGAGGGAATGAATGGGAGGCAGAGAGAGAGAGAGAGAGAGGAGAGAGAGAGAGAGAGAGAGAGAGAGACAGACAACAGACAGACAACAGACAGACAGAGAGAGAGAGAGAAGAGAGAGAGAGAGAGAGAGAGAGAGAGAGAGAAGAGAGACAGACAGAACAGACGGAGATGAAAGCCAGTCCTCAACCCACGCCATTTAAAAGATTTGTTTGCACATATGCCACATTCTAACGCCAGCCTTCTTTAATGACAAGTCAGGCGAGCGAACGACACGAAACGCAATCAGGTGATCAAAAATACTTACCCAGTTCACCGCCAATTGAAGGCTGCATGACCGCCACAG
>JAFLJL010000264.1:5000-26736 GCA_018398815.1 Conus ventricosus | reverse complement strand
TTGCTAACAACCTTTTTGTTTGTTTGTATATTCTCTCTTACCGCGTCCTTCTCTTTGCTTCAGGTTATACCCCCCCCCCCCCCCCCTTGCCTCTTCATTCTTCTGCCTTCCCCTGCTTTCTTTCAGTATTTGTCTATCTGTCTGTTTGCCAGTTTGTCTGTCTGCCTGTCTCTGGCTCTCTCTCTCTCTCTCTCCCTAGTTTCTGTCTGTCTTTCTCGCTGTCTCTCTTTATCTCTGTCTGTGCCCCTGTCTCTGTTTCTCCCTGTCTTCACCCCCCCCCCCCCTCTAGCTCTCACTCCCTCCTCTCCTCTCTCTGTCTGTCTGTCTGTTTCTCTCTCTCTCTCTCTCTCACGCTCTCTCTCTCTCACGCTCTCTCTCTGTCTCTCCCTCTCTCTCTCTCTCTCTCTCTCACACACACACACACTCATGCTCTCCCTGTCTCTCTGTCACACACACATGTTCTCTCTGTGTGTCTCTCTCTCACTCTGTCTCTCTCTCTCACCCACACATACTTTCTCTCTGTCTCTCTCTCACTCGCTCTTTCCTCTGTCAATTTCTTCTCTCTCTCTCTCTGTCTGTCTCCCTCTCACTCTTCCCCCCTCTCTCTCTCACACACATTCCTATCCTCCCCCCACTTTCTCTCACCCCCCCCCCTCTCTCTCTCTTTCCCTTGCCCGGTTCTTCCCGAGAGAATGGCAGGGTGAGCGTTGGTTCCCACGGCAGAATGGCAGCATCTTCCTGATGAGAGAACAACGCTGTCTTTGAAGTGAACTGAAGGCTGTGATTTATCTGTCCTTTCCTTTCGGCTGGGGAGGGGGGTTTGGGGAGGGCAGATAGAAAAAGAGGGCGGGGGGGGGGGGGGAGAGAAGAAGAAGAAGAACAACAACAACAACAAGGAAGAGAGAGAGAGGAGAGATGAGAGGAGAATGAGAGAAGAGAGAGAGAGAGAGTGGAGCAAACACACGCAAACAGAGAAGAGAGGGAGAGAGAGAGAGGAGGTACAGAGATAGGCACACACAGACAGAGAGAGAGAGAGGGGGGGGGGGGGGGGGCGGGGCGCGCGCGCGCGCGCGCGCGCGCCACACACACACACACAACACACACCACCACACACACACACACACAACACACACCAGATCGATTAGTGATCGATGTCTCTTCAGGTACAAAATAGTACTTCAAAGAAATGGGTCGATGGGGAGCCAGAGGGGAAAAATAAGCAGGGTAAGCCGTGGGTGGACTGGACTTGAAGACTGGGAACGAAACGAAACTGGGGTCTAGGAGAGGAGGAGAGTGAAGAGGGAGGAGAGAGAGAGGAGAGAGAGAGAGAGAGAGATGAAAAGGGGGGAGACGGAGATTGGAGAGGGAAGAGGTGGGGAGGTTGTTAGGGTAGCAATGTGGAAATGTACCAAGTATTTACAGATTATCCATGCTGAAACGAAAACGCTCACGCGAATTGGGCTACGTCATCCACGTCTCGTCACTCGTTGAATGTCGCCAGGAACGATTTTAAGTTTAAGAGGGTTTTTTAAAAAAAAAAAGAAAAAAAGGAAAGAAAGAGAAAAAAGAAAATATTTGAAAAACATCTTTTTGAGGTGAGGGCGATGGGACTGACCACTAAACTGTTCTCGCGGGTCGCTAGATGTAGTCAGGGCTGTCTTCGTCGTCGTCGTTTTGTTTTCTGTCCGCTCATTTTACCCACTGACTGTTCTCGCTAGATCTAGTCAGGGCTGTCGTCATCGACGTTTTGTTTATCTCATATTTGCTGTGCCGCACGTGCCAGAAAAGGGACTGTGTGGGAAAGTCATTAGGTGTGTGTGTGTGTGTGTGTGTGTGTGTGTGTGTGTGTGTGTTCTCTCTCTCTCTCTCTCTCTCTCTCTCTCTCTCTCTCTCTCTCTTCCTTATCTTCTTCTTCTTCTCTTTTCTCTCACTACTGTTTTCACTCTTTTGGATGCGCACGCGCGTGCGCGCGCGTTTATGTGTGTGGTGTGTGTGTGTGTGTGTGTGTCGTGTGTGGTTGTGTGTGTGTGTGTGTGTGTGTGAGCAGCTTAACATGAGAAAGTTACACTTTATATATTAACACAAATTTAACAATGCAAGAAGTCTGTTTTCGCACTTAAACGCATAAAGCCAGGCAAGATATCCACTGGTTCAGATCCTATTTCCTATAACATGATTAAGCATTTTCCTGAGAGTCTGTTATCAAAGTTGTTGGAGTTCTTTCAGATTTGTTGGAATGCTGGAATGCTCCCTACAGATTGGAAAAAAAAAGCTACTGTTATCCCAATCCTTAAACAAGGAAAATCTAAACTCTTCCCTCTAGTTTCCGTCCTATTTCTTTAACACCTCATATTGGAAAACTTTTTGAAAGAATCATGAAAAACAGAATAGAACATTTCCTTGAAAAAAATGGTAGTTTTGCCTTTATTCCAGGCTGGTTTTTAGGAAAGGTAGAGGAGTCACAGACCACATTGTCCACTTATCCTCGAATGTGAAAAAAGCTCTGCCAAGCGTCATTCGACCCTTGCAACGTTCTTTGATGTTCATAGAGCCTACGATTCAGTATGGCATTCTATAATTGTTGTACAAAGCACATGAAGTAGGAATTACGAAGGTCGTTTTTTTCCAATTCTGAAAGCTTTCTTATCGGACAGAACAACTATCCAAGTCAATGTTCATGGAGCTTTATCAACTTCTAAAGACTATTAACATGGGTGTTCCCCAAGGAAGTGTAATCGCTCCAACACTTTTCTCGCTAATGCTTTACGATATTAAACAGGTTAATACAAAAGGTGCCAAAATAGCTCTGTATGCAGATGATATTGCTCTGTGGAGAAATGTAAACTGCAATTTTTCCAAACAACAAACCAAAGAAAGAAAATCATTGAACAGTATCTGGAAATAGTTGACAATATTTTTCATTACATGAAATCAAATGGGTTCGGTTTATCTGCTCACAAAACGGTTTTGTTGTCTTTACAAAGAAAACAATTGCGTTTGAAGGCAGAGAAGCTGTCTCTATAAAGGTAGATAATAATTTAATATACCCAAGCAAACAAGTTAAGTTTCTCGGTGTAATCTTCCACTATAAAACTTTTTTGGAGTAAAACATATCAATTACCTTGTAGAAAAGGCAAGGAAAAAAAGTGGTTTTATTACGTGTTCTATCTGCTATACCTCTGATTAACTGGGGATCTAATCTCGTCTATGTCGCCTCAGGGCTAGTTCGTTCAATTCTGTCGTATGGCCAAGAAGTTTTTTTTACGCTGGAAAGACAGATTTACACAAGCTAACCAGTATTGACTCGCTAGCCTTTAAAATTGCATTAGGACTTCCCCGATGGGCTTCAATTGATCTGACGTACAAGGAGGCTGGTGTGTTACCTTAAATGAACACAGGCTAAGTTGCGCCTGTAATTTTACAGTGAGAGCTAGAACCATTCCAAATTCAGTAATGACTGAACTGGATGGAAGTACGTATGTTTCAAGAGGAGATCCGTAACAAATCGGTATACATGTCCCTAGGTGATTATGTTTCCCCATTATTTCAGAACTGTAACCTGTCTCTTGATGGTATTGCCGAGGTTCCATGTTGTTCATTACCCTTCGTGGTTGTCAGAGCAGGCTGAAATCATTTACACTTACGGAGATCTGAATAAAAAAGATAATCCTCTGTTACTATCATCCTATGCCAAGACTTGATAGATAGGAAAATACGATTCCTATCTACACATTTTCACGGATGGTTCTGTTTTAGATTTCTTCCGATGTTGGGGCTTCCTTGTTATTACCAGCGCTCAGCATTAGAAAGAAATACCATATTACGAAAGGATGTTCTATATTTACAGCAGAGTTATTTGCCATTTGAAAGCACTAGATTTTATACTTGACATGCCTGTTATACATAGACAAATACTTATACTATCGGACTCAAAATCAGCGCTTACGGCTTTACATTGTCAATCAAAATCTAGTCGTTCAGACTTGGTGTGTGAGATCTTATTTCTCATTCATCAGCTAATAACCCGGGGTATCAATGTAACTTTGTTATGGGTCCCAGGACACTCCAGTTTACGTGGCAATGATTTAGCTGACTTTTATGCAAAGGAAGCTGCAAGAAATAAAATCTGATGTTTTGAATTGTGATATCCCTCTTTCTTCATCTGAAGCTATCCACCATTCTGACAAGTTCAATTGGAGCAATAAGACAGAATCAGTACCTTGAAGATTCAGCTCGGAAGCCACAGATGGGATGTGACTAAACCAACAAGCAAATGTTGTAATCCTCCAGGGCCAATCCCAAATCGTAACCTTGTACATTAGGCTGCGGGTTTAATGGTTGGTTAGGCAGGTATTTAAAACCGGCACCTGCTTGTGCATGTGGTCAGACTCTCGATATCCCTCATTTTTTATTTGACTGTACTAGTACAAAAAATCACTTTCAGCCTCTTCATGATAAGATGAAGTCCTTCAAGCTTCCGCCTGACTATGTCTAGTGTTTTCAATCCCAGTTATGAGAACGGTTGGGAGTCTGGCAATGTTGGCTGTTTATCTTATTAAATCTCATCCACTTGGAAGATATTTTTAACTCTTCCACGCCCCACCCCCTCGTCACTGCCTCCCTTCCCCTAACAGGTGTGTGTGTGTGTGTGTGTGTGTGTGTGTGTGTGTGGTGTGTGTGTGTGTGTGTGTGTGCGCGTTTTCTTCTCCAATTTGCAAATTTTTGATATGTTTTAAAAATCTTATTCTAGGCAAAAACCATATCAGTATGGTTCGGCGTCTTAATTTGCACGTAGAGCAAGGCTTTTTCATTTCCCCCCACCCACTCTCTTCCTCCTCTTCTCCTCTTCTCCCCTTCCCCATACCCACTCATAAGCTGTTCGACTCTTACGAGTAATATGTCAGCCAGTTCCATACTTTAATGATCCTTGATTACCATGTATTGTATATACATGTAATCACACAGAATTGGTGTTTCTGAATACCAGTATATATGGGCTCTTAGTGTGTGTGTGTGTGTGTAGTGCGCGCGCGCGGCGCGCGCGCGGGGGTGTGGTGTGTGTGTGTGTGTGTGTGTTTGCTTATGTTTGTGTATGTAGAAAATTATCTCGTCTATAGCTATATTGCTTTGATGTTGTGGACGAACGAACGAACGAACGAAGTTTAATGATGTTAGGCTGTAATAATACCATTAAGCAATCGACGCGATGGACAACAACAAAACGCGACTCAATTTCGATTTCATTAACATGGAAACCACAGCAATGTCCTTTTCTTTCCACTTTACATGATGAATTTGAGAACGAGAACATGTCACTGGTATTCACTGTCAGTTCTGCAGACGACGGTCACCCCAGGTAAAACTGGATCAGTCCGTGGACAGCGTGCAGGCGCCATAGAGCACATGCTTGGGTCTCTGGATGCTTCGTGTTGCCGCTGCGTCTTCTTTTCCGAAGGCAGGCCAATTTAACACATTCCTCCGATGACATGTGTCTTTCTTCCTGCTTGTCAAACAGAATAAGCAGTTGTCTTCCGAACACGATCGCAGGAATATTTCTAGAACGACGTCGTCTGATTCACACAGCAGCACACCCACGTCATCCGTTTGATGGAGCACGACCTTCCGAAAAGCTTGATTTCTGTGCGGATCTCGGAATCGTCTCTGCACCTGTCGCTCTGTAAGAGTAACGGCATAACCCTTAACCATTCCCGTGTCAAAAACCAGCGATAATTTTGTCTATAGCTTGCTCCAGACTTGTGTCGATGTCCGACGGGTGGATTTCTGGGCCCCTGCTGTTTCACTCCTACAGATCGGAAACGCAAACACCGAAGCGTATCCTGAATATGCGACGTGTCATCATCATCTCGAATCGGCTTGATGTGTTCCTCCTGTGTTGGTGTACTATGTTCATCCAATTCGGTGTTAGGTACGGCCAGTTCATTCGCGACACAAGTGGTACGAGACCAGCTCCAACCTGTTCACGTCGTCCGTTCTGCTGCTCCGATCTCTCTTGATCCCGTCGCTCCTGGCTGCGGGAGGGGGGGGGGGGGGGGGGAGGGGGGGGGGGGGAGGTGCAAAGGGGTACGGGATTGTATATAATTGGCAGAATTTTTTTTTTCTCTGTGCGTGCGTGCGTGCGTGCGTGCGTGCGTGCGCGCGCGGTGTGTGTGTGTGTGTGTGTGTGTGTGTGTGTGTTGTGTGTGTGTGTGTGAGCGTGGGTGTGTATGTGCGTGCGCGCGTGTATGTGTGCGTGAAAGAGTGTGTTTGTGAGAGTGAATGCATGTGTGTACGAGTGCTCGAGTATGAATGTGTGTTGTGTGCGTGCGTTGTGTGTGTGTGTGTGTGTGTGTGTGCGTGTGTGTGTGTGTGTTGTGTGTGTGTGTGTGTGTGTGTGTGCGTGCGTGCGTGTGTGTGGGCGCGCGGGGTGTGTGTGTGTGTGTGGGCGTGTGTATGTCTGTGTGTGCGAGTGTGTAAGTTTGAGTATATGTGAGGGTATGGGTGTGTTTGTATTGAGATGTGTGTATTTGTGTATTTATGTAAGTGCGTGTGTATGTGCGTGTGTGTGTGTGTGTGTGTGTGTATGTGTATACGTGTGAGTGTGTGTGTGTGTGTGTGTGTGTGTGTGTGTGTGCGCACGTATTTTTGTGTGTTAATTATGCTTCTTTGCTTTGAATGAAAAACGTTCATATTTGTTCATAAATGTTTTCTTAAATGTCAGTACAACCTTGGTTAATTGGGACAATAAATTGGTTTCAGTCAGTCAGTGTGTGTGAGAGAGAGAGAGAGAGGGAGAGAGGAAGAGAGAGAGAGAGAGGAGGAGAGAGGAGAGAGAGAGAACCACCGTAGCTTTGGAAATTTTTTGCTAAACTTTATGACATCTGTTTCTTTCCATGCATCGGTGTTTGGTTAGAGGAATAGGAGGAAAGGTTTAGGGGGAAAGAAGGAAGGGGGGGTGTTTGGTAGAGGATAGGAGGGGGTTTTTAGGGGGGAAAGAAGGAAGGGGGGGTGTTTGGTAGAGGAATAGGAGGAGGTTTAGGGGGAAGAAGGGAAGGGGGGCGTTTTGGTAGAGGAATAGGAGGAGGTTTTTAAGGGGGAAAGGGGAAGGAAGGGGGGGGGGGTGTTTGGTAGAGGAGTAGGGAAAGGTTTAGGGGGAAAGAAGGAAGGGGGGTGTTTGGTAGAGGAATAGAGGAGGTTTTTAGGGGGGGGAAAAAAAAGGAAGGGGGGGGTGTTTGGTAGAGGAATAGGAGGAGGTTTAGGGGAAAGGAAGGAAGGGGGGGGTGTTTGGTAGAGGAATAGGAGGAGGTTTAGGGGAGGAAAGAAGGAAGGGGGGGTTTTTGGGTTTAGAGGAATAGGAGGATTTTTGGGGGGGAAAGAAGGAAGGGGGGTTTTTGGGTTTAGGGGAAATAGGAGGAGGTTTTAGGGGGAAAGAAGGAAGGGGGTGTTTGGTAGAGGAATAGGAGGAGGTTTAGGGGGAAAGAAGGAAGGGGGTGTTTGGTGAGGAATAGGAGGAGGTTTTAGGGGAAAAAAAGGAAGGGGGGTGTTTGGTAGAGGAAAGGAGGAGGTTTAGGGGGGAAAGAAGGAAGGGGGGGTGTTTTTTTGAGGATAGGAGGAGGTTTGGGGGGAAAGAAGGAAGGGGGTGGTTTGGTAGAGGAATAGGAGGAGGTTTAGGGGAAAGGAAGGAGGGGAAAGAAGGAAGGGGGGGGGGTGTTTGGTAGAGGAATAGGAGGGGGTTAGGGGGAAGAGGAAGGGGGGTTTTGGTAGGGGAAAAGGGAAAGGAGTTTAGGGGGAAAGAAGGAAGGGGGTGTTTTGGTAGGGGAATAGGAGGAGGTTTTAGGGGGAAAGAAAGGAAGGGGGGTTTGGTAGAGGAATAGGAGGAGGTTTAGGGGGGAAAGAAGGAAGGGGGGTTTTGGTAGAGGAATAGGAGGAGGTTTAGGGGAAAGAAGGAAGGGGGGTTTTTGGGTTAGAGGAATAGGAGGAGGTTTTAGGGGGGGGAAGAAAAAGGGAGGGGGGTGTTTGGTAGGGGAATAGGAGGGGGTTTGGGGGGGAAAAGAAGGAAGGGGGGGGGCGTGTATAGGGAATCCAGGGAGGAGCGGAAGGGAGGTATGAAAAGGGGGAGACAGAGGGTGTTGTGCGTGCGCGCCGCGCACCCCCGCACTACTCCTCTTCTCTTTTTTTTCTCTCTTGTCTGTCTATGTCTTGTCTGTCCCTCGTCTTTCGTTCTCTCTCTCTCTGTCTCTCTCTCTCTTCTTTCTCTTCTGTTTCTTTTTCTTTTCTGTCTTTTTTGTCTCACTGTATCAGTCTTTGTCACTTTGTCTCTCTCCTTTCTGCACCGTCCACACTCTGTTGTTGTCTGTCCCTCTCTCTTTCTCGCTTTCCCCTCTCAATCTGTCTGCCCTCTCTCTCTCTCTCTCTCTCTCTCTCTCTCTCTCTCTCTCTCCCCCCCCCCCTCTCTCTATCTCTCATTCTCTTTATATATGTTTCTCTCCCTCTCCCTCTGTCTCCCCCCCTCCCCCCCTTTGGGGTCGTTCTGCATGAATGTGCATGCGCGCTTTGCTTGTGTGTGGGTGTGTGTTGTGTGTGTGTGGTGCGTGGCGTGCGTGCGTTGCGTGCGTGGGGTGGTTGCGTGCGTGGTGCGTGCGTGTGTGTGTGTGTGTGTGTGCGCGTGCGCGTGTTTGTGTGTGGTGTGTGTGGGACAGAAAGGACGAGGAAGCCGGGTGGGACCTTTGTTGTAATGAATGGACACTGCGAAGCTTGTGTTCAGAACGAAGTGTCCCGTCCTCACGCCCCCTGTTGGTGGCTGGAACGGAAAGTCTGCCCGAGGCTGGTGTTCTGTAGAGCGGGAAGCGTTTTTGGAAAGACCTCGTTAACCTCCGTTCTCCTTGCTCCTCCTCTGCCCCCCAGTTCCCTCATCCCACCCCTTCTCTCTCTCTGTTCTCTCGCACTCCCTCCCTCCTCCTATCTTCTCCTCCCCCTTTCCCCTCTCTCCCCTCCCTCTCTCTCTCTCTCTCTCTCTGTCTTTCTTTGGTCCCATTCTGTTTCACGGGAGCCCCCCCCCCCCCCCCCCTCCCCCTTCCCACCCCCTTGTCAGTCTGTGCACCCCTTTTCTTAACCTCTCTAGCTCTCGGTTGTCTACGTCTTTATTGTTTTTTTTTTTTCTGTTTTTTTTCTTTCTTTTCTGTCTGTCTGCTGTCTGTCAGTCTGTCTCTGTCTGTCTCTCCCTCTTCCCCCCTCTCTCCCTCCTTCTCCCTCTCTGTCTGTCTGTGTCTTCTCTCTCCTCTCCTGCCCCCCCCCCCCCCCCTCTCTCTTCTTCGTCCACCTTTTCCTTCTCCCTCCTTTCCTCACTCCATCCCCTCTCTAGATAGGCACAGGTCAGATGTGTATGGATCGGATGGCTGCCGTGTGCATCGGCAAGTATCTCCTCCATCCGTGAAAAAGAAAAAGAAAGCTTTTATTTTAGAACAGAGGTGTCTTTGAATAGAACAGACATGTTTGATCTTTGGCTTGATTTCTAAGTGAAGGGAAAGGTATTGAGAGAGAGAGAGAGAGAGAGAGAGAGAGAGAGAGAGAGAGAGAGAGAGAGAGAGAGCTCACAGTTACACAGGCATGCATGTACACGCACGTACGCACACACACAACACACACACACACAACACACACACACACCTGTCTGTCTGTCTGTCTCTCTGTGCCTCTGTCTGTCTCTCTCTGTTACCTGTCTCTCTCTCTTACTCTGTGTCTCTCTCATGTGGCTCTCTCGCTCTGTCTCTCTGTTTGTCTCTCTGTCTGTACTGCTCATTTTGCTCTGTCTCTTCTCTCGGTATCTGTCTGTCTGTCTGTCCCTGTCTGTCTGTCTGTCTGTCTGTCTCTTCTCTCTCTCTCTCTCTCACTCATTCTCTCCTCTCGCTCTCTCTCGTTGTAACACAGAGTTGTTTTCCCACGATACCTTTGTTCTGTTTGTGTGTATTGTGTGTGTGTGTGTGTGTGTGGGGGGGGGGGGGGGGGGGGGGGGGGGGGGGGGGGGGGGGGGGGGGGTGATTGTCGCTGTGGAAGCGCACCTCGCATCCTCCCCTATGATCCCTGATTATGGAGGAGATGACAGCCGGTAAGCCAGGCAGAGTGCAAGACCACAGAAAGAGGGGGCGGAGAAGGGGAGGCGAAAAAAAAGGGGTGGGGTGTGTAGAATGGACAAGAGGAAGAGGGAATGGTAAAGGAACAGGAAGATGTTAAGGAGGAAGAAAGGAAGAGGTGCGTTATAGAAGAACCAGAAGGGAGCGAAGGGAGGTAATGTAAGCGAGAGAGGAGATAGATTAGGGAGGGGGCGGGAGGAAAACGAAGTGCAGGAGGATAGGAGAGGTTTTGAGGGAATGAAGGAGGTTTGGGGAGGAGAGGAGTTTTTTAGGGAAAGAGAGAGGTTTGGGGGGAAGGATAGGAGCCTTCGGAGGAAGGAGAGTAGGTCCTTTTAAGAAGGAGAGAGGTTTGGGGGAAGAGAGGAGTTTCGAGAATGAGAGAGGTTGGGGGGAATGAGAGGGAGGGGGTTTTTTGGGGGGGAAGGAGAGGTTTGGGAAGGAAGGAGAGGAAGGAATTTGGGGAAGGAGAGGAGGTTTTGGGGGAAGAGAGGAGTTTTTGGGGGAAGGAGAGGGTGTTGGGGAGAGAGGAGTTTTGGGGGAAGGAGAGGAGGTTTTTGGGGAAGGAGAGGAGGTTTTGGGGAAGGAGAGGACGTTTTGGAGGAAGGAGAGGAGTGTGTTGAGGGAAGGAGAGGGAGGAGGATTTAGGGGAAAGGAGAGGAGTTTTAGGTGAAGGAAGGGAAGGGTTTGAGAAGAGAGGATTTTAAGGGGAAGGAAGAGGTTTAGGGGAAGGAGAGGGAGGTTTTGGAGGAAGGAGAGGAGGTTTTAGGGGAAGGAGAGGAGTTTTTGGGGGAAGGAGAGGAGGTTTTGGGGGAAGGAGAGGAGTTTTTAGGAAAGAGAGGAGTTTGGGGGAAAGGAGAGAGGTTTTTGGGGGAAGAGAGAGGTTTTGGGGAAGGAGAGGAGGTTTTTAGGGGAAGGAAGGAGGTTTTAGGGGAAGGAGAGGAGGTTTTTAGGGGATGGAGTGGAGGTTAATTGGAGGGAAGGAGAGGAGGTTTTAGGGGAAGGAGAGGTGGTTTTGGGAAGGAGAGGAGTTTTTGGGGAAGGAGAGAGGTTTTTGGGGGAAGGGAGGAGTTTGGGGAAGGAAGGAGGTTTTGGGGAAGGAGAGGAGTTTTTGGGGGAGGAGTGAGGTTTTGGGAAGAAGGAGGTTTATGGGAAGGGATAGGAGGTTTGGGGGTGAGAGGTGGGTGGGGGTTGAAGAGGTGTTTTGGGTGTTGAAGAGGGTGGTTGTGGGGGGAGAGAGTGGTTTTTTGGTAAGATGAGTGGGTTTTTGGGGGGTGGATGTGTGGGTGTTTGGGATGGTATGGTGGTTTTGGGTTAGAAGAGGTGTTTAGGGGGTATGTAGTGGTTGGTGGGATGAAGAGGTTTGGGGATGGTGTGGTGGTGGGGGGGTGGTGTGATGGTTTTTGGGGGGATGGTGTGGAGTGTTGGGGAAGGGGAGAGGAAGTTTGGGAAGGAAGGTACATCTGGAACTCAACCCACCCGGCTTGCTATGTCAGACTAGATTTAGAGAGGTACGTTTAAAGTCTACTTTTAGAAGTTTTCGATAATTGGTCAGCTTATGCAGAAATATGAAATGTTTGATAAATTGGTAAAATAAACATCCGATTTCGCCGTCCCGATCACACGAAATAGTCCCGAAAGTGGGAATTTTCCAACCTGTATTCAGAAAAACGGGAGGTAATCAACTAAATCTTGGCATGCTTAACTGCTCTTGGATATTGACGTCAACTGATGGACAGCGATGCGACAGAAACGATTCTGAGGGTTCATGCACGTCTTGCTCGAACTTAATTTATCATGTGAAAGTAGTGACTATGATTGCGACAGCCAGTGTGACTCTGAGATGTTTCTGAAGCCTTTACCCTTATCAGTTTGAACCGGAGGTTCCGAAATTTCCGAAGAAGAAAGTGTGGCAGAGAGATTGATCATGATGAAGTTTTCAACTCGGTCTTTTGTTCACGCTCTCAGAGGTAAGTGAAGTAGGCTAAGAATTAAATTAATATTAAAAACATGTCATATATCATATCATGGCGCATGCTTTAAATAGCCCTTTGCCTAGCACTGAAGGACCACTCTTTTTTTATTTTTAATAATGACATTTTCTTTGGACCATAGATTTCAGTTTAAATAGATTGTGGATGTAGGCAAGCCAAAAAAATTTAGAATAGAATTCGTGCAAGCAGGCCTATCTAACGTTTTTAATTTATTTATTAAAAAAAAAATATTTGCAAGTTATGATTTGTCACTAATCATCATGTGTCAATGTCTGTGCGCCCAATTTACAAGTGTGTAGCACTAGGGTGTGTAAATAATGTTTAATCACAATTAGTAGATATGATCTTTAATCACAATGCAGTAACATTCTAGTTAAAGAAAAAGGAAAAGTTGTGTTACTTATTCACAAAGAGTGATTTAAAAAAAAAGAGTGATACTGCAAAGAAAATAAGATATTACTGAGTGGTTAGTTGCTATCATAATAACATGGGTGTGTGATTAAATTCAATGTGTGCTGTGAGTCGTTATTGCATGCGTACAGTAATCTCGGCACATTTGCTTGACTTAGAAGAATAGTTTGCAAAAACATGTGAATGTTATGTTGTTGCCCCTGTGCAATTCATGTAAGGTTGGCGAAAGTATGTCAGTGTTGGTTAAAACAAACACTATAATAATTTCATACTAAGTATAACTAACGCCACTTGTATGTAAAAGTATACATCATTTCATGCAACTTTGTCCTCAAATTTTATCATGTGATTGTGATAAAAACAAAGTGAATGCTAGCTGTGTAATATACCATTTGTTTCAGTACAATCCTTAATGAGACACAAGATGGTAAGATGATGATTGATGGTGAATTCAAGCTCTATATTAAATTTCATTTGCTAGCACAGTGACTTACTAGTTGCTAGTTGATTACAAAAAAGTGAATTTATGTTCTTATTTAGTATGAATTTCCTTCTTACTTTGGCATCAAAACATTTATTTATTTTGGACATCAAATTTCATTTATAGCGTGTGGAATTTGTTCCTGTATCTCAGTATTCATGAATGCAGGACTGCAATCATGCAAGCCCATCTTAACAAGACCAGCTATTGATTGCAGTCTAATGAAGAATAATTGTTCATGCAATCAGTATAAGCTTTTGCACAGTCTCCAAGAAATCTTTTCCACAAAATTTTTATTTTAAGGCTTTGTTCCACACATGGTGCAATCGTTGCCTCCCTAAAGTTCTTAGGTAACATATTTGTGTGAAAACATGCCAATGCAATCTAAGTTCATATGTAACATAATTGAGTGAATATATACATGCAATCTTTTTAGCAAATACTTTATCACACATGGTGCATGGTTACACACACACACACAC
This sequence comes from Conus ventricosus, assembly GCA_018398815.1. Taxonomy (NCBI): domain Eukaryota; kingdom Metazoa; phylum Mollusca; class Gastropoda; order Neogastropoda; family Conidae; genus Conus; species Conus ventricosus. The sequence goes on along the minus strand of JAFLJL010000264.1, from coordinate 13,244 downwards.
ATTTTAAATTATTAATATTATACCTGCCAACTACCATCTGCTTGACAACTGGTATTTACATGTTCCACATCATGATGATCATGCAAAAGATCATCCACCACAACATTCTTCTGCATCAGGTGGTACTGTCTCCACACGTGGTCCTCAGACAATATATCGGCAATCATCTGCAAATGTAATTGTTTTACATTTACAACATTGCAGCACCTGCCGGGTTCCAGAGTATCATAAAGGGAACTGCTTAAAAATTCAGTGAAGAAAATACTATGTATCATATGAAAAGGGGCACAGAGAAGGTATTGCTCATCTGCACCGAAAGCATATAATTTTTAAAATAGGCATCACACTTTCAGAATAATTTAATCAACGCAACAACATAAACAACAAAGTTAACCTTTGGAATACTGCATGAAAGTCGATGGAAAAAAAAAAACTATTGATAGAAAACTACATAAAATGCGTTCTATAACGATTAGGTGAGAATCATAATTAACAACATCAATAACAAATAAAAAAAAGAATTCTAACGTCAGTATCTTGTCTTTAATTTTTTAACACAATGGAAAACATCAAAACCCACAAATGCCCTATAAAATGATAGCAGTAACTAATACAATTTAACACATAACAATGTAACATCAAGTCGCAAACACACACACACACACACACAACACACACACACACACGACACACACACAGAGTAATGATCACTCTGGCGATGAAAAGACCATTAAACAAACCTCTGAAACTGAACACACACACATCACTTAACACACACAAATGGCAATGTACACAACTGTTCCCCCTGGCAAACCTGTCATGCCTCACCACACCACATCACATCACTACCACAAACATGACAAGGCACATGAATAGATCACATCTGTTTAAACACTGCATTGTCCATTTAATGCAATGATACACTACAGTTGAAATGTAACACATATTGTTTCTGATTCGTTTGAAGTACCTATACTTTGCTAGTTTACTGAACATTGCATGTCACTATCAACTATGTACACACACCCCATGTGATCCTGTTTCACTAACAACTATTTACACACTACACATGTGATATGTTCAATAAAACAAGACTTACTCATTGTGGCGTTCCCATTTCTGAAAATCTTCCACTCTAGCTGTTCAAACCCTTTCAGGAACACACGTTGAGCACACAGGTGGCTTTGAGAGCGGCTGTGGTCGTGTACATGTTGCTTGATGCAGACTGGCAGTTTGATACAGTGGCTGTTGTGTAACATCTGTGAAAGGGTTGTGACAGGCCAAGCGTGCGGTTTGTGGAATTGTGGGCACAGCCCCTGGAGTAACATTCTTTCTTTTCATCTGAAAGCTACCTAGCAGCGCATAGACTGGCCGGGTAGCAATCAGGCTCAAAATGAAGATGGACACACTGCGTAGAACTTGTTTGGTGTGCAAAGAAGGTCCGAAGTTGGCCGGCATGTTTGCCCGAACTGAATCCACTTCTTCGAGAATCAGATCAGATGGAAATGTGTGCAAAGAATAATCCATCCACCTGCAGAGCTGTTGCATCGCCTACATCACAAGTATCTCCACACTTATCGTGACTTCTTGGCTGTGGGGGATCGCAACTCACGTTGATTTCACTTGGCTTTGCCATGTTTTGTAGGGTCGCGGCTGACGGGGCATCCATCAGTTGACGTCACGTTTTCGGTGTACGCGCGGGGTTTGAACAGAGTGTGTCAAAAGTCGTTTTTTTATCATTAAAATCTTCCCGGCGATTTAAAAAAAAAAATGAATTACCACTCTGAAGTTATAAGATTGTAACCTGTTTTTATACCAAATTATCGAAATCTCTAATTAGAACCTTTAGGTTCAGTCACAGTTTTTTATAAAGCCCAGCCGACCGCAAAGGCCATACCGAGCAGTAACTCGTCAATACATAGTCACAGAGGGTTTAGGTTAGGGTTGGGGCTGAGAAGAGGGACAGTGTGGATAAATCGATATATTAGGGTGTGTGGTGTGTGTGGTGGATGAGTGGTGTTTGGTGAGTGTGCGCTGTGCGATGTGTGTGTTTGTGTGTGTGTGTGTGTGTGTGTGAGTGTGTGTGTGTGTGTGTGTGCACGTACGGGGAACAGCAGAACGGGGTGACAGTGGCACGCTACCGTCCGCTACCTGTTCTCCGTCAACAGGCATGCTGACTGGTGCCATGTCACGGTCAGTAGTTGTGTCCAGCAGGTCATCTCTGATGTCGCTGCAGCATATGCCCGCGCAGACAAACGCGGAGAAAGTAGCGCACACTGAACACACCCCTCAGGCACTTCAACACCTACAGGTCAACGACTGGGGGTAGAAAAAGAAGCTCCCTCTCAACTGCCAACAATCCTATTCTCTTGAGCCCGAGTTCCCTTCCCATCCATACCCCTCCCTGACCTTTGCACCACCACCTTTCCTGGTGAACCGCAGTACGGGTAGACGTTAAAAAGGTGTTTCATCATTGACGGGTTAACTCGATTAAAAAAAACAAAAAACAAACAAAAACATTGTGACGAACGCTGAAAACAGACGGAGACACTGAGAAACAGATAGCTGGAGACACTGGGACAGTGAGGGGAGCGCCCCCTCCACTTCCACCCCCCCCCCCCCCCCCAACACGCACACATAAGAATGCGCCTGCGCATGCACAGTGACAGAGAGACAGACAGGACAGACAGACAGACAGACAGAGAGAGAAGCAGACAGACAGACAAAGATTAATCAGACATACACAGAGGAAAAGAGTGAAAGAGGGAGACAAAGTCAGGCGCATGAAAGACGACACAGTGACAGACAGAACGACAGGCAAGCAGATACAGGCAGATGAATGAGACAGACAGAGACACAGAGACAGACAGAACGACAGGCAAGCAGATACAGGCAGATGAATGAGACAGACAGAGACACAGAGACAAAGACAGAGAGAGAGGGGGGCGGAGACACACGTACACAGACAGACAGACAGATTCAAGACTCAAAAATCTCTTCAGATAAAGGCCTGGGCTCCGTACTGAAGGGGGGTGTACACACAGGTAAGCAGGGGAAAGAACCCAGGGACATATACAAACTGAACAATCAATCAACAAAACAAGATTTTTCATGGGGGGAGAGAGAGACACAGAGAGAGAGAGAGAGAGAGAGAGAGAGAGAGAGAGAGAGAGAGAGAGAGAGAGAGAGGTGGGGGGGGGGAAGAAAGGCAGACAGACAGACACAGAGGGACAAAGAGAACATGGTTATTTTAATTAACAGAGTTAGGGAAAAACACCAAACGGAAGAAAAGAGAGAGAGGAGAGAGAGAGAGAGAGAGAGAGAGAGAGAGAGAGAGAGAGAGAGAGAGAGGAAGGGAGGGAGAGGGAGAAAGACAGACAGACAGACAGACTGGCAGAGACACAGACACAGACACACACACACACACACACACACACACAGAACCTGAGCGAAACACGCAGCAGTGGCAGTGAGACGACAACCAGTTTGAGCAGCAGCAGGTCCACCCACAGAGGCAGTGGGAAAGGGAGGAAGGGTGTGAGTGAACCCCTAATCCCCTCGTGTCCAGTCCGTGTTCTTTCCAGGCGGCACCAGTGCCACGGGCATCTGCTTGCTCCCTCCGCTCCATACCAGTCCCCCCCCCCCCCCCCCCCCACACACACACACACACACACTACTTCCCCGGTCCTGTCTTGAAATTAATGGCCGGATGGGGAGGAGGGTGAGGCGGAGGTGGGGTGGGGTGGTAGGGGGTACAGGCGAGTTGGTGAGGAAGGGACAGCTTCGACAAATGGCTGCGGTGGTGGACAGGTCAGGCTGGTCAATGGTTGTGAGTGTGTGTGCTCTCTGTCTCTCTCACTCTTTCTCCCTCCCCCCCCCCCCCCCCCCCCCGTCTCTCTCTCTCTCTCTCTCTCTCTCTCTCTCTCTCTCTCTCTCTCTGTGGTTCTGTGTGTGTGTGTGTGTGTGTGTGTGTGTGTGCGTGCGCGCGCATGCGCGCGCGCGCGTGTGTGTTTGAGACAGAGAGAGAGAGAGAGATTTGTACGTCTGCACTCTCCTCTCTCTCCTCTCTCTCTCTCTCTCTCTCTCTGTGTTTTTTCTTTGTGCTCTCTCTCTCTCTCTGTTTTTTTTTTGTACTCTGTTTTCTTTGTACTCTCTCCTCTCTCTCTCTCTCTCTCTCTCTCTCTCTCTCTCTCTCTCTCTCTCCTATGCGCGCGCGCGCGCGCGTGTGTGTGTGTGGTGTGTGTGTGTGTGTGTGTGTGTGTGTGTGTGTGTGTGCGCGTGTGTGTGTGCGTGTGCGCGCGCGCGCGCGTTGGGGCCGAAGGAGAAAGGGAGAGGGCGCAAGTGATGAATGGGGAAGGGGAAAGCATGGGTGGAAGCGAAGAGACTGACACTGATGAAATGACAGGAGACCTCAATGACAAGACAACTGGCAGACCAGCACGGCACTGAACCATCACCACCACTACCACCACCCGCAACCCCATCCCCGTTCCTCCTCTTCCCCAAGACTCCTCCTCCCCCGTCCGACACCCCACCCCCCCCCACCCCCCCACCCCCGACGCCCTCCCCCCCCCACCCCCACCCCCCACCCCCACCCCCCCCCCCCCCGCTTCATTTTCTCTGCAGTCAAGTCACCGCCAGGGTCGGCTACCCACTCCCTCCCACCCTGACGTGGCCACACGCCTCAATTCAGATTTTGCTCTAAATCACTGTCGTTATAATCGATGTAAACGCTCCGAGGCCTAGCGGAAAGTCGGAGCCAGCGTTTGATAGTAAACTGATCAACTGATCAGAAAAAAACAAACCCCCGCCAATCCTTTCACTTTGTTTGTTTTCTATTTTTCTTTCCTTGTTTGTTTTAGGGGGTAGGGGGGGGGGGGGGGTGGGGGGGGGGGGGGGGGGGGGGGATTTCCACCAATGACAGCATTCAGTCTTCAAATACATGACCTTCCCCTTAGCTGACGTCACATTTCAGACCTTCTCACTCACCCCTAACCCTACCTTTGCGCCAAGTGGTTCCCCCAAATAGTCCCGTTCCTTTCATTCTAATCTGTCTGCTTGGAACCACCTGGCCAGTACCTCGATGAGCATATGAAAGAAAAGAAGGCAAATCAACTTTCAACACAACAAAAAAAAGAAAATTCTCAAACAACGTAATTGTGCCTGTCTATAAATACTCGACTCTTTTAAAGCACGGCCTTGGCACATTAGTTTTTTTTTGGTGTGCAGCCTGTCGCTCCGCGTGGACACGTCCCTTCCCCCACCCCTGCCCTCTCTCCTGACCTCAGGTTATTTCCCTTTGCTACAATTGTCAATGGCTTACAGGGACCGTCTGTCTGTTCCAATGTGTGACTGCCAAGAGATGGACCTGGCAGAAGAGGAAGAGAACGTCGGGGGGGGGGGGGGGGGGGGGGGGGGGGGGGGGGGGGGGGGAGGGGGGGGGGGGGGGGGGGGGGGGGGGGGGGGGGAGGGGGAGGAGAGAGAGGGAGGGGGGGGGGAGGGGAGGAGAGAAGGGGGGGAGGGGGGGAGGGAAGGAGGTGAGGGGGAGGGACAGAACTACAACTCATTCGGGGAGGGAGTAGAGAACTCAAAACAGTAGACCCCCCATCTTTACATGCAACAACTGCACAAAGTTTTTTTGGGTTTTTTTTTTTTTGTTTGTTTGTGTTTGTTTGTTTTGTTTTGCTTTTTTGTTCTGTCTTGTTTGTTTGTGTGGGGTTTTTTGTTTGTTTGTTTGTTTTGTTGTTTGTTTTGTTTTGTTTTTTAGTGGGGGTGTCCCCATTTTCACCTCAAAGTATGACGGGCTTCGTAGGTTGAGTCCTACGTTTGCTGAACCAGGACAGGCGCCGTCGAACACCACACACACACACACACACACACACACGCGCGCGCGCGCGCGCGCGCGCGCCCCGCGCGCACACACACACCCACACACGCACACACACACGCACACGCACACACACACACACACACACACACCAACCGAAGTGACTCGACCGACAGCAGCGCTTCGTCTCCGCTGCTGAGGCGCCTTCCGACAGCTTGATCAACTCTGGTTGCTCGCTATGGAGCGCAGTGCATAGTCAGTGCTGGGGTGGAGAAGGGGTGGGGAGGGCGCTGTGACATGGGAGAGTCGGAACGAGGGCTGTGAGAAAAACCGTCACAGAACACTGAGGGAGCACGATGGATTAAAGCAAAAAATAAAAAAATAAAAATAAAAAAAACCGAAGAAGAAAGAAAGAAAAAGAAAGAAAAGAAAATCAGTTATAATGATGGTGTGACTGGGAGTGGGTATGGCGGGTGGGGGGAAGAGCAGGGGGTAGTGGTTGGCGTCTCTCCTCAAAGTTGCTGGCTTGTGTAGCCGGCCGCACGATAGAAACTCCCTAACTGCCCTCCCTCTCTCCAACCGTCCACCACCTCGGCGGCCCAATGGTCAGTGTCCGGTTGAGGATGGACTGGGGGATAGGGGCGAAGGAGAGTAATGTACAACCAACCAAGAGCGGTTATAGACTCGCGTTTGCGCACGCACGCACAGACGTATGCTTAAATATGCGCGCACACGCACAGACGTATGCACATATGCGCGCGCGCATGCGTGCGCGCACGAGCACAAACACGCACACACACACACACACACGAGGGGATAAGAGAGAAAGAGAGAGAGAGAGGGAGAAAACTCGCAACAGAAAAACTTGATTCAATCAAAGGTTAAGATTGCACGCGAAGCCTATATTCTTCCAGTCTGTCCTTGCTCACAGATAGAGGGGCGGAGAGAGAGACAGAAACAGACAGATTGACAGACAGACATAAGACAGACAAAAAGAGGCAGACAAAACGGTGACTGAGACGGACAGAGAGAGACACACAGAGAGAGACAGACAGCGCCAGAGAGAGAGAGAGAGAGAGAGAGAGAGAGAGAGAGAGAGAGAGCATACACCGAGACAAACAGCGACAGACCGAAAGACAGACAGAAACAACATAATTCTTTCACTGGTGATCATTCTTTCAGGCTCTTATTTGGCCAAATAACAATACCCCTATCATGATTTCCTTGTCTCCCCTATTTGTGCAGTCTCTCTCTCTCTCTACTGCAGTTTTATTTGGGTTGTTCGCTGAAGCAGCGGAGGACGGGAAACGGAAATAACCCCTCAGGACATTGTTCTTTATGGCGTCTGTTTAGATTGGCTTTTTTAACCAAGGAGCCTCTCTCTCTCACTCTCACTCTCTCTCTCTCTCTCTCTCTCTCTCTCTCTCTCTCTTTCTCACACACACACACACACACACACACACTCACACACACACGAACGCACGCATGCATGCGCGCGCATACACACACACGCGCGCGCGCGCGCGCTCGCGCGAGCACACACGGACACACATACAGAGTCGTGATCTTGGTGATCCTGGTGTTGCAGGTTCGAATCATCGCCGGGAGATTTCTCCCTTGGAGTTACCATTGCATCTGACTCCATTTCCCTAGAACAGTCCTCCGAATGAAACTATAAACCGAAGTTCCGTGTGTGATTGCCGCTCGCTTAACATCCAGCGCCCACCACGTAAAATCCCCTCACCACCTTTCGGAAGAAAAGGCCAGTTTAGCCGTTAGCATGGATGACATGTATGATACACACAGCATGCACCGAAAGAATGTAAGAATGAATGAAAGACCCGAGTGACTTATATTCCAAGAAAGAGAGACAGACAGACAGACAGAAGAGAGAGAGAGAGAGAGAGAGAGAGAGAGAACAAAGCACAAAAAGAGGAAGTCAGCTCTTCATCATCTCAAATTTTAGGTGAGCACACCTCGCCCTCCTCGGGGGCAAGGGGGGGGGGGGGGGAGGGATTTGATTGTCTTATGCTCACACAGATATTACAAATTATTCTGACAATCTCTCGGCTAAACAAAAAGAAAGAAGTAGGCTTGTGCGTATACTGAATGTGTGAATGGTGTGCATTCACACGAGTGACTGAGTGAATGAGCACGCGCACGAAAGCGGCTGCGGGGGAGTTGGGGGGGGGCGGAAAAAACCATATGTATATATTGAATTATAAACAAAGCTTGCTCTTAGATTGAAGAAATAGGGGGAGATAAGCATTCATATCTGCCCGTTTTTTTTTCAATCTAAGACATAAGAGCAAGCTTTGTTTATAATTCAATATTTCTTGCACTCATTGCAACACCAAGCTACTCTGTAAACTGCTGGAATTTATCCTTGGATTTTATTATATATATATATATTAATA
>JAFLJL010000262.1:7500-14918 GCA_018398815.1 Conus ventricosus | reverse complement strand
CATTTCTGCGTGTGTTCTGTGTGCTGTCATTTCCACTGTGTGTTCTGTGTGCTCTGTGCTGTCATTTCTGCTGTGTGTTCTGTGTGCTGTCATTTCTGCTGTGTGTTCTGTGTGCTGTGTGCTGTCATTTCTGCTGTGTGTTCTGTGTGCTCTGTGCTGTCATTTCTGCTTTTTGTTGTGTGCTCTGTGCTGTCATGTCTGCTGTGTGTTCTGTGTGCTGTCATTTCTGCTGTGTGTTCTGTGTGCTGTGTGCTGTCATTTCTGCTGTGTGTTCTGTGTGCTGTGTGCTGTCATTTCTGCTGTGTGTTCTGTGTGCTCTGTGCTGTCATGTCTGCCATTTGTTCGGTGTGCTCTGTGCTGTCATTTCTGCAGTTTGTTCTGTGTGCTCTGTGCTGTCATTTCTGCTTTTTGTTCTGTGTGCTCTGTGTTGTCATTTTTGCTGTTTGTTCTGTGTGCTCTGTGCTGTCATTTCTGCTGTTTGTTCTGTGTGCTCTGTGCGTCATTTCTGCTGTTTGTTCTGTGTGCTCTGTGCTGTCATGTCTGCTGTTTGGTCTGTGTGCTGTGTGCTGTCATTTGTGCTGTTTGTTGTGTGTGCTCTGTGTTGTCATTTCTGCTGTTTGTTCTGTGTGCTGTCATTTCTGCTGTGTGTTCTGTGTGCTGTCATTTCTGCTGTGTGTTCTGTGTTGTCATCTCTGCTGTTGTTCTGTGTGCTCTGTGTTGTCATTTCTGCTGTTTGTTCTGTGTGCTGTGTGCTGTTATTTCTGCTGTTTGTTGTGTGTGCTGTGTGCTGTCATTTCTGCTGTTTGTTGTGTGTGCTTTGTGTTGTCATTTCTGCTGTTTGTTTCTGTGTGCTGTGTTCTGTCATATCTGCTGTTTGTTCTGTGTGCTCTGTGTTGTAATTTCTGCTGTTTGTTCTGCGTGCTGTGTGCTGTCATATCTGCTGTTTGTTCTGTGTGCTCTGTGCTGTCATTTCTGCTGTTTGTTGTGTGTGCTCTGTGCTGTCATTTCTGCTGTTTGTTCTGTGTGCTCTGTGCTGTCATTTCTGCTGTTTGTTGTGTGTGCTCTGTGCTGTCATTTCTGCTGTTTGTTGTGTGTGCTGTGTGCTGTCATATCTGCTGTTTGTTCTGTGTGCTCTGTGCTGTCATATCTGCTGTCTGTTCTGTATGCTCTGTGCTGTCATATATGCTGTGTGTTTCTGTGTGCTCTGTGTTGTCATTTCTGCTGTTTGTTGTGTGTGCTGTGTGCTGTCATATCTGCTGTCTGTTCTGTGTGCTCTGTGCTGTCATATCTGCTGTGTGTTCTGTGTGCTCTGTGCTGTCATATCTGCTGTTTGTTCTGTGGCCTCTGTGCTGTCATTTCTGCTGTTTGTTCGTGTGCTCTGTGCTGTCATTTCTGCTGTTTGTTGTGTGTGCTGTGTGCTGTCATTTCTGCTGTGTGTTCTGTGTGCTCTGTGTTGTCATTTCTGTTTTTTGTTCTGTGTGCTCTGTGCTGTCATTTGTGCTGTTTGTTGTGTGTGCTGTGTGCTGTCATTTATGCTGTGTGTTCTGTGTGCTGTGTGCTGTCATTTCTGCTGTGTGTTTCTGTGTGCTGTCATTTCTGCTGTTTGTTGTGTGTGCTGTGTGCTGTCATTTCTGCTGTTTGTTCTGTGCTTTGTGCTGTCATTTCTGCTGTTTGTTCTGTGTGCTCCGTGTTGTCATTTCTGCTGTTTGTTCTGGGTGCTGTGTGCTGTCATTTCTGCTGTTTGTTCTCTGTGCTTTGTGCTGTCATTTCTGCTGTTTGTTCTGTGTGCTGTGTGCTGTCATTTTTGCTGTTTGTTCTGTGTGCTCCGTGTTGTCATTTCTGCTGTTTGTTCTGTGTGCTGTGATTTCTGCTGTTTGTTCTGTGTGCTTTGTGCTGTCATTTCTGCTGTTTGTTCTGTGTGCTGTGTGCTGTAATTTCTGCTGTTTGTTCTGTGTGCTCCGTGTTGTCATTTCTGCTGTGTGTTCTGTGTGCTGTCATTTCTGCTGTTTGGTTCTGTGTGCTGTGTGCTGTCATTTCTGCTGTTTGTTCTGTGTGCTCCGTGTTGTCATTACTGCTGTTTGTTCTGTGTGCTGTGTGCTGTCATTTCTGCTGTTTGTTCTGTGTGTCTCCGTGTTGTCATTACTGCTGTTTTTTCTGTGTGCTGTGTGCTGTCATTTCTGCTGTTTGTTCTGTGTGCTGTGTGCTGTCATTTCTGCTGTTTGTTCTGTGTGCTCCGTGTTGTCATTTCTGCTGTTTGTTTGGGTGTGTGCTGTGTGCTGTGATTTCTGCTGTTTGTTGTGTGTGCTCTGTGCTGTCATTTCTGCTGTTTGTTGTGTGTGTCTGTGTGCTGTGATTTCTGCTGTTTGTTGTGTGTGCTGTGTACTGTCATTTCTGCTGTTTGTTGTGTGTGCTTTGTGCTGTCATTTCTGCTGTTTGTTCGTGTGCTCCGTGTTGTCATATCTGCTGTTTGTTGTGTGTGCTGTGTGCTGTCATTTCTGCTGTTTGTTCTGTGCGCTTTGTGCTGTCATTTCTGCTGTTTGTTGTGTGTGCTTTGTGCTGTCATTTCTGTGCTTGTTGTGTGTGCTGTGTGCTGTCATTTCTGCTGTGTTGTTTCTGTGTGCTGTGTGCTGTCATATCTGCTTTTGTTCTGTGTGCTCTGTGCTGTCATTTCTGCTGTGTGTTCTGTGTGCTCTGTGCTGTCATTTCTGCTGTGTGTGCTGTGTGCTCTGTGCTGTCATTTCTGCTGTGTGTTCTGTGTGCTGTCATTTCGCTGTGTGTTCTGTGTGCTCTCTGCTGTCATTTCTGCTGTGTGTTCTCTGTGCTGTCATTTCTGCTGTGTGTTCAGTGTGCTGTGTGCTGTCATTTCTGCTGTGTGTTCTGTGTGCTCTGTGCTGTCATTTCTGCTTTTTGTTCTGTGTGCTCTGTCTGTCATGTCTGCTGTGTTGTTCTGTGTGCTGTCATTTCTGCTGTGTGCTCTGTGTGCTGTGTGCTGTCATTTCTGCTGTGTGTTCTGTGTGCTGTGTGCTGTCATTTCTGCTTGTGTGTTCTGTGTTCTCTGTGCTGTCATGTCTGCTATTTGTTCGGTGTGCTCTGTGCTGTCATTTCTGCAGTTTGTTCTGTGTGCTCTGTGCTGTCATTTCTGCTTTTTGTTTGTGTGCTCTGTGTTGTCATTTTCTGCTGTTGTTCTGTGTGCTCTGTGCTGTCATTTCTGCTGTTTGTTGTGTGTGCTGTGTGCTGGTCATTTCTGCTGTGTGTTCTGTGTGCTCTGTGTTGTCATTTCTGTTTTTTGTTCTGTTGCTCTGTGCTGTCATTTGTGCTGTTTGTTGTGTGTGCTGTGTGCTGTCATTTCTGCTGTGTGTTCTGTGTGCTGTCATTTCTGCTGTTTGTTGTGTGTGCTGTGTGCTGTCATTTCTGCTGTTTGTTCTTTGTGCTTTGTGCTGTCATTTCTCTGTTTGTTCTGTGTGCTCCGTGTTGTCATTTCTGCTGTTTGTTCTGGGTGCTGTGTGCTGTCATTTCTGCTGTTTGTTCTGTGTGCTTTGTGCTGTCATTTCTGCTGTTTGTTCTGTGTGCTGTGTGCTTTCATTTCTGCTGTTTGTTCTGTGTGCTCCGTGTTGTCATTTCTGCTGTTTGTTCTGTGTGCTGTCATTTCTGCTGTTTGTTCTGTGTGCTTTGTGCTGTCATTTCTGCTGTTTGTTCTGTGTGCTGTGTGCTGTAATTTCTTCTGTTTGTTCTGTGTGCTCCGTGTTGTCATTTCTGCTGTGTGTTCTGTGTGCTGTCATTTCTGCTGTTTGTTCTGTGTGCTTGTGCTGTCATTTCTGCTGTTTGTTCTGTGTGCTCCGTGTTGTCATTACTGCTGTTTGTTCTGTGTGCTGTGTGCTGTCATTTCTGCTGTTTGTTCTGTGTGCTCCGTGTTGTCATTACTGCTGTTTGTTCTGTGTGCTGTGTGCTGTCATTTCTGCTGTTTGTTCTGTGTGCTGTGTGCTGTCATTTCTGCTGTTTGTTCTGTGTGCTCCGTGTTGTCATTTCTGCTGTTTGTTGTGTGTGCTGTGTGCTGTCATTTCTGCTGTTTGTTGTGTGTGCTCTGTGCTGTCATTTCTGCTGTTTGTTGTGTGTGCTGTGTGCTGTGATTTCTGCTGTTTGTTGTGTGTGCTGTGTGCTGTCATTTGTGCTGTTTGTTGTGTGTGCTTTGTGCTGTCATTTGTGCTGTTTGTTGTGTGTGCTGTGTGCTCTCATATCTGCGTTTGTTGTGTGTGCTGTGTGCTGTCATTTCTGCTGTTTGTTGTGTGTGCTTTGTGCTGTCATTTCTGCTGTTTGTTGTGTGTGCTGTGTGCTGTCATTTCTGTGCTTGTTGTGTGTGCTGTGTGCTGTCATTTCTGCTGTGTGTTCTGTGTGCTGTGTGCTGTCATATCTGCTGTTTGTTCTGTGTGCTCTGTGCTGTCATTTCTGCTGTGTGTTCTGTGTGCTCTGTTGTTTCATTTCTGCTGTGTGGCTGTGTGCTCTGTGCTGTCATTTCTGCTGTGTGTTCTGTGTGCTGTCATTTCCGCTGTGTGTTCTGTGTGCTGTGTGCTGTCATTTCTGCTGTGTGTTCTGTGTGCTGTCATTTCTGCTGTGTGTTCTGTGTGCTGTGTGCTGTCATTTCTGCTGTGTGTTCTGTGTGCTCTGTGCTATCATTTCTGCTTTTGTTCTGTGTGCTCTGTGCTGTCATGTCTGCTGTGTGTTCTGTGTGCTGTAATTTCTGCTGTTTGTTCTGTGTGCTGTGTGCTGTCATTTCTGCTGTGTGTTCTGTGTGCTGTGTGCTGTCATTTCTGCTGTGTGTTCTGTGTGCTCTTGCTGTCATGTCTGCTATTTGTTTCGGTGTGCTCTGTGCTGTCATTTCTGCAGTTTGTTCTGTGTGCTCTGTGCTGTCATTTCTGCTTTTAGTTCTGTGTGCTCTGTTTGTCATTTCTGCTGTTTGTTCTGTGTGCTCTGTGCTGTCATTTCTGCTGTTTGTTCGTGTGCTCTGTGCTGTCATGTCTGCTGTTTTTTTCTGTGTGCTCTGTGCTGTCATGTCTGCTGTTTGTTCTGTGTGCTGTGTGCTGTCATTTCTGCTGTTTGTTCTGTGTGCTCTGTGTTGTCATTTCTGCTGTTTGTTCTGTGTGCTGTCATTTCTGCTGTGTGTTCTGTGTGCTGTCATTTCTGCTGTGTGTTCTGTGTTGTCATCTCTGCTGTTTGTTTTGTGTGCTCTGTGTTGTCATTTCTGCTGTTTGTTTCTGTGTGCTGTGTGCTGTCATATCTGCTGTTTGTTCTGTGTGCTCTGTGTTGTCATTTCTACTGTTTGTTCTGTGTGCTGTGTGCTGTTATATCTGCTGTTTGTTCTGTGTGCTCTGTGCTGTCATTTCTGCTGTTTGTTGTGTGTGCTCTGTGCTGTCATTTCTGCTGTTTGTTGTGTGTGCTCTGTGCTGTCATTTCTGCTGTTTGTTGTGTGTGCTCTGTGCTGTCATTTCTGCTGTTTGTTGTGTGTGCTGTGTGCTGTCATATCTGCTGTTTGTTCTGTGTGCTCTGTGCTGTCATATCTGCTGTTTGTTCTGTGTGCTCTGTGCTGTCATATCTGCTGTCTGTTCTGTGTGCTCTGTGCTGTCATTTCTGCTGTTTGTTGTGTGTGCTGTCATATCTGCTGTCTGTTCTGTGTGCTCTGTGCTGTCATATCTGCTGTGTGTTCTGTGTGCTCTGTGCTGTCATATCTGCTGTTTGTTCTGTGTGCTCTGTGCTGTGATTTTCTGCTGTTTGTTCTGTGTGCTCTGTGCTGTCATTTCTGCTGTTTGTTGTGTGTGCTGTGTGCTGTCATTTCTGCTGTGTGTTCTGTGTGCTCTGTATTGTCATTTCTGTTTTTTGTTCTGTGTGCTCTGTGCTGTCATTTGTGCTGTTTGTTGTGTGTGCTGTGTGCTGTCATTTCTGCTGTGTGTTCTGTGTGCTGTGTGCTGTCATTTCTGCTGTGTGTTCTGTGTTCTGTGTGCTGTCATTGTTGCTGTGTGTTCTGTGTGCTGTGTGCTGTCATTTCTGCTGTGTGTGCTGTGTGCTCTGTGCTCTCATTTCTGCTGTGTGTTCTGTGTGCTGTCATTTCTGCTGTGTGTTCTGTGTGCTGTGTGCTGTCATTTCTGCTGTGTGTTCTGTGTGTTCTGTGCTGTCATTTCTGCTGTTTGTTCTGTGTGCTCTGTGCTGTCATTTCTGCTGTGTGTTCTGTGTGCTGTCATTTCTGCTGTGTGTTCTGTGTGCTGTGTGCTGTCATTTCTACTGTTTGTTCTGTGTGCTCTGTGCTGTCATTTCTGCTGTGTGTTCTGTGTTCTGTGTGCTGTCATTTCTGCTGTGTGTTCTGTGTGCTGTCATTTCTGCTGTTTGTTCTGTGTTCTGTGTGCTGTGTGCTGTCATGTCTACTAGGCGACTGGGTGTCGGAAGCAGCATTCGTGAGAAGTTGGGGGCGTGTATTCATTTCATCGTGGGAGCACGAGTTACCCTACTTGTTTGTGGTGTCCATCTTGGCAGTTTTGTCTCCCCTTCTCCTTCTCTGCGTCAGCAGGTTGATACTCCTGCGGACACTCCCTGTATAGACAGGCTGATACTCCTGCGGACACTCCCTGTATAGACAGGCTGATACTCCTGCGGACACTCCCTGTATAGACAGGCTGATACTCCTGCGGACACTCCCTGTATAGACAGGCTGATACTCCAGTGTACACTCCCTGTATAGACAGGCTGATACTCCTGTGTACACTCCCTGTATAGACAGGCTGATACTCCTGTAGACACTCCCTGTATAGACAGGCTGATACTCGTGTGTACACTCCCTGTATAGACAGGCTGATACTCCTGTGGACACTCCCTGTATAGACTGGTTGATACTCCTGTGGACACTCCCTGTATAGACAGGCTGATACTCCTGCGGACACTCCCTGTATAGACAGGCTGATACTCCTGCGGACACTCCCTGTATAGACAGGCTGATACTCCTGCGGACACTCCCTGTATAGACAGGCTGATACTCCTGCGGACACTCCCTGTATAGACAGGCTGATACTCCTGCGGACACTCCCTGTATAGACAGGCTGATACTCCTGCGGACACTCCCTGTATAGGCAGGCTGATACTCCTGCGGACACTCCCTGTATAGACAGGCTGATACTCCTGCGGACACTCCCTGTATAGACAGGCTGATACTCCTGCGGACACTCCCTGTATAGACAGGCTGATACTCCTGCGGACACTCCCTGTATAGACAGGCTGATTCTCCTGCAGACACTCAGGATTGATCCTATCTACCCAACAAAGGGAGTGGAGTTTTGTGTGTATGACCGTTTTTTATCCTGCCATTAAGGCGGCCATACTCCATCTTCGGGGAAGGTGCATGCGACGTGTAACGTGTCATCCATACCAACGGCCAAATT
>JAFLJL010000261.1:12500-15000 GCA_018398815.1 Conus ventricosus | reverse complement strand
TTTCAAAGCACTACGTTTAAATCTGTACATCAAAGGAAGTTGCATATCGGACATGTTTAAATCAATCACGACTAGAATCTTTCTGTTGTTGTTGTTTTTCTGAAGTATTTCCTGTGAGTATCTTGGTTTTGGTTTTCGTGAGTAACTGTTATCCCTCTATAGGGATAGTCAACTGTTTAAATTGCGGGCAGGACGCGCGCGTTGTGCACCATATTTTGCCAGTCTATCGACTTTTTTTTTTTAGTAATTGAAACAGATCCCGCTGTGTGAAGGCATGTAGCAGAAGGCCATATTGTCACCTTTCAAAAGAAAGAAAATGTGCCAGATGAGTAAAATAATGGACGAGATGTTATCTCAGTTTAGATTTTGATCTCTTTAAAGCACGCGAATGACTTTGAATCGAAAAAAAAAAGATGATGGGGGAAAAACCCAGCAGATGACACTGAGCCGCCAGAACAGCAAGTGGCCTCCAAGTTCAAACGGACATTTTTAATCTCCCAAACAACACCCTTCCACTTTGAAGCATGGAATTACAAATGCGACATCAGCTTCCTGATTATCCTAGTCGGCTCCATCCGAAGCGATTTTGAAGTGACCAGGTCCATTGTTTGATACAGGATCCTTCGCCGACATGCAAACATTGCCCTTTTTTTCCATACGTATTTTCCGTATGTGTTGTCGAATTCTACTTTTGCGTTGGGTACAGTGGACAAGGGATAGATGGACTATTGTCACACAGTGCTGCCCTTGTACAATGTGCTGACAGCACAGGAGGGTGGATAAATTCATCAAGAAAAAGAAAATATCTGAAAGGGTATCTAATTTTTTTAACCGAAAATATGTGTTTTTCCCCCACTATTAGATTGTTCGTCTATGTATTTGTCTGACTTTATTCAAGTTTAAAAGGCTATGCCAGTCTTGAATAAAAGTTACTCTGTGTTAGGTTTCCTTATGGGAGCAAAACATACCCCACTTGTTTACTGTTTATCGTTTACTGTTCCCTACCTCATTTCATTTCCGAAAATATGTGATTAGGAATGCGATGAGCGCTACATGTATTTCATAGTCAGAGAGTTGATCTGCACCTACCGCTGAATAAATTCTGACGGATGTCTTTCCGAACATATTTTTAAGCAGTATTTGAAAGACATCTTTTTGGAAAATTTTAGAAGGAATTTAAAGTCTTCAAAACTGTGGTATTTCGGTTACAAAGCTCGACATGTTCCAAAATGAAGGACTTCTTTTTCTAAACAAATTTTGAATAAATGTTAGCGAATCGCCAAAAAACAAAAACAAACAAACAAACAAAAAACGTGGATTAACGAATCACAAGACAAAACACGACGCGTTTCGACCTTACAGGTCTTCTTCAGGCAAGATGCAAAACACCCAGGACAACGAAAATGGACGAGCAATCACTTATCTTCATTCACTTCAGCGCAAGACAGGCGTTGAAATCAAATCTTTTTTTTTTCTAGTTTTGAACCATGTATCCAATGCAAACCGTTTGCTTCTCTCCTACAATCCTGTGTGTGTATTAACGACCGTGATACTTGTCTTCTTCAAGACAGGACTTGATCTGACTTGTCAATGAAGATGTGCATTGTCAGTCAGTTATTTCTTCGAAGTTCCCAGCCGGGGGTTCGAAAGGAAGATGGTCCAGTGTGTGTAGCATTCATTCCAGAGCCGTTCATAACACAGGAGGTAGCCTACAATTCTCACCACACGCAAACTGTGATTCCAGTCTACATAGCGCCTCTTACTTCATCAGAAAGCCCGTTGCCAGTGATCTGAACACAAGTCTGTCCACAAAAGGCGCTCCAGCATTACAATCATTGGCAACGTTCTGGCCCTCTCAGAGTATTCTGATGACCTGTGTGAGTTTTCGTTCGTCACTTTTGACCTGTCTGTGTGTTTGCCTGTCTGTCCGTGTGCAAACTAACTGAACAAAAAATAATATGGAGCAGAATTTTATGATTCATTTGTGTGACATTTTGATAAGGTTCATATCGAGACAGATTTTTATCACAGGGCTCTGAATGCAGCATTGATGAAACACGGAAGGAGTCACGGATAGTAACAACAGGCCGACATCTTCATGCATTTGACCAGCGATGTGTATGTCCGAGTCATTGATCGTCGGTCTGCTTGGCCAGTAACCCGTCGGGGGTGAGGGGGTAGGGGGTGGAAGGGTCTTTGGAGCAATTGTAGACACGGTTCACTGACTGTTCAGGCCGTACAACACAAGAACTCAACGTAGAGACACAGTATAAGACATTCAGCATCTCTAACTGTTCACAGGTTACAACACAAGGACTGAACGTAGGGACGACACATTCGGTTTCAGTATCCCCTTACCTTCTCCGGGTTCCTGACGACTGCAGTTAGAGGTGTAGGCGATTCTGTGTGGACGGGTCACTGGGATTCGTGGGAAGACTGACCACCGGTACTGAAAGAAGACTGACCACCAATATTTGAAGGAAGATTGACCACCAGTATT
>JAFLJL010000261.1:2500-5000 GCA_018398815.1 Conus ventricosus | reverse complement strand
CTGATGGCAGTGTGTGTGTGTGTGTGTGTGTGTGTGTGTGTGTGTGTGTGTGTGTGTGTGTGTGTGTGTGTGTGTGTGTGTGTCAATGCACAATGTGGTCACTCCGGAGGGAGAGTTCACTCACGCCGGCTACGCGACCACGTAATTATTGTCTTCAGGTTGTCGTTAGGTCAGGGTTAGGGTTAGGGGTCAGGAGCTAGGGGTTAGGGTTAGGTCAGGGGTTACGGTTCAGGGTTCAGGGTTAGGGTTAGGATGGTTAGGGTTATGGGTAGGGTTAGGGACAAGGGTTAGGGTTTAGGGTTAGGATTAGGGTTAGCTTAGGGTGAGCGTTAGGGGTTGGGGTTAGCCGTTAGGGTTGGGTTTAGGAGGGGTAGGGTTAGGGTTAGGGACAAGGGTTAGGGTTCAGGGTTAGGATTAGTGTTAGGGGTAAGGTTAGAGTTAGGACAGAATTAGGGTTAGGTTAAAGTTTAGGGTTAGGGCTAGGAGTTAGGGTTAGGAGTTAGGGCTAGGGAATACAGGGTTAGGACTAGGCGTAGGGGTAGGGGTAGGGGTGGAGGTAGGGTTAGGAGTTAGGGCTAGGGTTAGGGTTGGGTTAGGGTCAACTTTAGGATTAGGGCTAGTATGAGGGTAAGGGTAGATTAGGGTTAGGTTTACGGTTGGGGTTAAACGGACGGACGTGGTGGCGCCCTCCGGATGGAGAGTTCACTCATACCGGCTCCGTGACTAAGCAATTGTTGTGATCAGTAGGGGGCTTGGATGTGGTGTCCTGCATATGTCAGATAAGAACAGGCACCACTGAACACCACTGAAGCGACTCGTCAACAGTGCAGTGTCTCCTCCGGTGGGTTGCCTCAGGACGACTTGACATTGACTGCTGCTCCTCGTAGATTGCTGATGCTCGGGCTGGGTGGAGCTGGTTGTGGCTGTGGACGAGGGGTCGGGATGAGTGGCGTGGGTGCGATGCCACTGGGATGACACAGAAGATGGGACATCCGAATCACCACCACCACCACCACCACCACCACCATCAACAACAACAACAACAACAACAACAGCAACAATAACCAACCAACCAGCCAACCAACCAAACGAACATAAGCCAAAACGGAGTGAGTGATGTGCACGAAACTGGTTGGAAAGATGAAATGGCCGATGAGGATTTTGTTTTCACCGTGTTCAACCTTCAGTTTTCTCTGCTAGCCATCACAATGGCAACCAGGCACAATGGGGCGGAAATCTAATTAACCACATCAAGGTCAGACCGAAATACATGTTAATAATGGTGGTGATGGTGATGGTGGTGGTGGTGGTGATAGTGGTGTGTGTGTGTGTGGAGAGGGAGGGGGGTGGGTGGGTGGGCGCGCACGTGCGTGTGTGTGTGTGTGGGGGGGGGGAGGGGGGGGGGGGTCGGAATGAGCGGCGTGTGTGTGGTGTTACTAAGGTGGCACACAAAATAGGACAGAAAAAAGAATAAAAGAAAAAGAATTTGTTATTGGAATGTAATGTCAAGGACGCACAGAATAGAACTGCTCCAGCTTTCTTTTGCTCAGTGACTGGACAAAGTCCCATTTCTCTATAATTGTTTTTTTTTTCGTTGTATGATAGTTTATATGAAGACGATGTTTTCAACATTTCACAAGGCAGCCTTTCTATAATCGTTAGGTCTTCGCACCCCTTACATCATATCCGTATAAAAGAAATGGGTAAATGATTGGGAGAAACCAGTTCGAGACAATGTTGGTGGTTGGTTTGTGCCTTTGTGGTCACTGAATCCCTAAGTATATGAATACATTTACAGTTTTTACATTTTCCTCTCCAAACTTAGAAGAAGAAAAAAGAAAAAGAAACACCCGAAGGTGCTGGTGAGGACCCAGAGAAGCACTGTCTTCACCTGCCTTTAGAGCAGTCCTGTACCACCCTTGGAGGCCTGCGCTGTGTTGACGATGGGTACAGGCACGCACAGGACACTCCATTAAGATATCAAGGGACATAACTGCTCCTGAACAGAGGTAAATTAGACAACAGGATGCAGCTCATAACAGCCTTAAAGTAGCATCCCCATGGGTGTACCAGCCCGTATTTCATGACTGCAGAGCCCACCGGCGAAAAACACCACCCTCCAGCTGCCGAGCACACCCCACAGACCCAACCACCCCTGCCCACGGACAGATGAAGACAGTGCCACTCCAGACACAGCCAAGCTTTCGCCATACGGTCTTATGTGCCCTCAAGAGAGAATCCAAAGTTGTAGTCTTTTCCACTGTCAACAGGACTTTCCCTGTGGTCAGTGGGTCTTTCCTCACCGTCACTGGACCTTTCTCCAGGGTCAGCCTAGTTAAGGCAAAGAAGAAAAAGAAACACCCGAAGGTGCTGGGGAGGACCCAGAGAAGCACTGTCCTCACCTGCCTTTAGAGCAGTCCTGTACCACCCTTGGAGGCCTGCGCTGTGTTGACGATGGGTACAGGCACGCACAGGACACTCCATTAAGATATCAAGGGAC
>JAFLJL010000260.1:42500-50277 GCA_018398815.1 Conus ventricosus | reverse complement strand
AAAGCAGTGTTGTAATGAATGAAGGAGGGGGGATTGAAAAGAGAGAGAGAGAGAGAGAGGAGAGAGAGAGAGAGAGAGAGAGAGAGAGAGAGAGAGAGAGAGAGAGAGAGAATGTGGGGGGGAGAGACAGTTGACGGTGGAGGGTGAGAGGGCGGGGAAAAGAGAGGGTATGGGGGAAAACAAGGGGCAGAGAGGAGACAAAAAAACAGAGAAAAAACAAAGAGAGAGAAAAAAGGGAGATGGGACAAATTGAAGAAGATAAGCGAATGAGAGGCAGGCAGAGGAGAGAAAAGAGAGGAGGAGAGGGAGAAGAGAGGAGAAGAGACAGAGACAGAAAAAGGGAGAGACGACAGAGGCCCCAGAGAGACAGGGAGAAGAGGGGACAGAGAGACAGAGAAGACGACAGACAGACGGGACGGGACAGACAGAGACAGAGACAGAAAATATCTATTTTTAACGAAAAAAAAACGGGAAGCCAAAACTGAATGGACCGCCCAAACGGCAATCAGAGTAATTATTCCCGTTTCAAGAAGCTGCCTTGGTATCGGTGTTGGCAGAAAAAGGTTAAACAGGCGTCAGGCCATTCGGGGAGTTAAATTCTGACGCCTAAGCGTCACTTGGACCAGGACTGTAAACCCCTTTCAAAGCGCTAAGAAAACTTGAAATAGATGTGAAACGAAATGGAGGAGGGGGAAAATATTAGTCGGAAATTTTGGAGGACTTTCGTTGTGAACATACAAAAACCCCACACCCCCACACACCACACACTCAAAACCCCCGTTAAAAAAAAACCACGGGCACAAAACACAAGCCTCCACACCCCGAAACAGACAAGACACACACACACCCACACCCACCACAAAAAACCCAAACACAAAACAACCACAACACACGCACGCACGCAGCCGCCGCAGCCGCACGCAGCACGCAGCACCACACACACACACAAACACTTTTCCCACATTCTTTCTCTCTCTCTTTCTCTCTCTCTCTCTCTCTCCCCCTCTCTTCTCTCTCCTTCTCTCTCTCTCTCTCCCTCTCCTCTCTTCCCCTTTTAAACTCTTCAATAAAAAAGCTCGGTTTTGTGCCCCTTCTTTTTGCCCATCTTTTTTGCCCCCTTACGTACTTTGACCTCATAGGTTTTTTGATGTGGTGCACCCTGCAAGCTTTCCCGTGTTGACTGGGGAAATAATGACAGAAATGCTGCTGCTGCTGCTGCTGCTGCTGTTCTGCTGTTTTTCGCTTGCCGTGTGCGTCTGTGAGGGATAAAATTCTTTCCTTTCCTCTTCTTCCTTTTTCTCCTCCTTCCTCCACCTCATTACGGTCATATCTCCTCTGACAGACAGAGGAGAGACGCATTAGTACATGAGGGGGAGAGAAAAGAGAAGAGAAGAGGGAGAGAGGGGAGAGAGGAGACAGAAGAGAGAGGAGAGAGAGGAGGAGAGGAGACGACGACAACAGACAACAACAGACAGAAGACAGACGCAGACAGACAGAGACTGATGACCGACCGACGACGGGCAGACGGGCAGAGGGGAGGGGAGGGACGTCAACAGCAGAGGGCAGACACAAGGCATCGACAGACACAGAAACAGATACGCAGATGTCGGCAGTCAGACGACAGACGGGAAGACAGAAGACAGACGATAAAAAACGACAAACAGACAGACAGAAAAAAGACGACAGAGGACAGGGACACACACAGTGCTGCATAGCAAAGAGAGAGGGGTGAGAGGGGAGAGGGGAGGAGAGGGGAGAGAGAGAATGATGTGAAAATCTTTATTTCCAAGGGTAACAGTAGCAAACACTGCTTTTTTTCTCGGCCCCCTCCCCCCACTAAGGGCTAACAAAGCATGACAGCGAATAGCAAACTGGACTAAAACTAAAAAAAATTTAAAAAACTCAAATCTTACAAATGCTTTAAAAAACTCGATAAGTGTTCATCCATTCATTTTTAAGGGGCATAGATGACTTTAAAGGAAAAAAAAAAAAGAAATTGCAACAACAAACTAAAAAAAAGAAAAAAATTTCATAAAAGAGAAAAAAAAAAAAAAAAAAAAAAAAAAAAAAAAAATCGCCCCACAAACTAGAAAAACGTTCCCCCTATGAAGAGAAAGAGAGGGGGAGAGGGGGGGGGAGACAGAGAGAGAGAGAGAGAGGAGAGAAAAACGAGAGGGAGAGGGAGGAGAGGAGAGGGGGAGAGGGGATTTTCCCTTTCCTTTTGTAAAATTTTAAAATCAGAAAGCTGTAAGGATAAAATTAGACAATAAAAAGCTCGTAATTAATTTTTTTGTTTGTTTGTTTGTTTCTTAACAATGATTAATATGGTTAAAAGGCAAGACAAAAAACGGCGTATAAAATAATTTATTTTTTGCAAAAAAAAGTCTAGCGTAATGTACCGCCATTATCTGGTGTGTATATGTGTGGTGTGCGGGAAAGCGCGCGGGCCCGTGGCTCGCGTTGTGTGCTGTGTGTGTGTGTGTGTGTGGTGCGAGGGAGAAGAGAGAGA
Organism: Conus ventricosus; assembly: GCA_018398815.1. NCBI lineage: Eukaryota > Metazoa > Mollusca > Gastropoda > Neogastropoda > Conidae > Conus > Conus ventricosus. The sequence continues at coordinate 47,768 of JAFLJL010000260.1, read as the reverse complement.
GAGAGAGGAGAGAGAGAGAGAGAGAGGGAGAAGAGGAGAGAGAGAGAGATGCCTTCATAATCTTTTCCCCTTCCTTTTTTTTTTTCTTCTTCTTCTTGAAGTTCATACATCCCCAAGACCATAATTAAAAATTATGACAATACATCAATACGCACCCGTAAAAGGGGAAAGAGGAGAGAGAGAAAAGGGGGGAGAGGGGAGAAGAAGGGAGAGAGAGAGAGGGGGGGAGAGAGGAGAGAAAAGAGAATGTATTTCCTTTTCTTTCACCAAAATAATTTTAAAAACATTACTATAAAATTTAAAAAAACAAAAAAACAATCTAAATATAATAAAACAGTTACCAGGGCGGGCCGCTTTATCTATATAGGATACAATGCTTCAAATCAAAAATATTAGGAATCAATCGTTAGTGACAATGCATAAATAAATCGTGATCCAACATTTTATCTGATATAATTACAGTCATTAAAAAAAACCAATGAAACCCAATCTTTCGATTTATTATCTGGTTTAAGAAAGGAAGGGGCGTATCAGTTTATATGCAGCAAAAAAAAAAAAGGGTTGCTCATTTTTTTTTTATCCCTACTAAAAGGGCCCTACTGTGAAATGGAAATTATTTTTTCCCCTGAAGGATTCTGCATTTTGGTGCATCGGAAATAAGTGGAGTGTTTTTCCAAACCACACTCCCGAGAAAGATAAGCTTGATTTAAAAGATCTTTCTGGTGTGGGAATCAAATTTGGTTAAATCCTAGGTTTTTTTAAATCTAGACTGAAGGTTTGGGGTTTGCAAACCCGGGGAGCAATTTTCTGCATTAACAAACATTTTTTGACAGAAAAACATTTTTTTAGCGGAAGGGCCCTGTTTTTTTTAACCCCTTTTTATAAGACTGGACGATTTTAATAGAATGTTTAATGTTTTTGTAGCACTGTAAGAGGTTTCAGGGCATTAGACTGCAGAATCAAATAGTGTTGAAAAAATAATTAATTGAAGAGAGAATATATGATTTTGGGAAAATTTCCTGGCATGAAGGTTTAAAAAAATGCTAACCCTGCAAGCTGTATGTTTGTCGGGATTTTGGTTTACTAAACTGCAAAGGGGTATAAGCCCAAAGAGGATTATTTCACATATACGCCTGAACTCGTGGTTACCACCACTTCATTTCCTGTTTATTGATAAAAAAGATGGAGGGGTGGTTATGTTTTGCTTCTTTGCCTAGTTGTTATCAGCTAGTTTTTTTTTTGTTGGATTAGGACATGGTTTTTAAATTGCCCCAATTACTTAAGATTCGATTCTTCTGAAATGGGGTGAAAACAGCTTTAAAGTTGGATACTTGTATGGCAGTCGTATCTTTAAAAGAGTTCACATGAACCCTCGTTAAAAAGGGGGGAATCATTTATATAAATGAAAAAACAGCAAGGGCCTAACACGCCCCCGGGGGTAGCCATGTTGGATAGGTGCTTTTGAAAAAATTGTTGTTAAAAAAATTTGTGACGGTTTCTGGGAATTGAAATTTTAGATGGAAGGTGTTTCCTGTTTTCCATTTGAAAAAAAGTTTCCCTGCATAGAAAATTTGTGGTAAAATTCTCAAAAGCCTTTAAAAAATCAAAAACAGTGCCCCACAATTTTTTTTTATTAATTTTTGGGCTACCCATTGATCTACTAGATTTGTAAGTGCTGTATGACAAGAATGTTTTTTCCTGAACCCGATTGATTTTATTTTGTAGGTTGGAAGAGTCAAAATGGTGGAAAAAGATGTTTTTTATGTGTTTTTCCCGGGGGTTGGGAAAAAAGAATGGCAAAATAGATTTGGTTATTTTCGATGGGTAGATTTGTCTCCAGATTTAAAAAGGGGGTATAATTTTGCAATTTTAAAATAAAGCAGGAAAGTGCATTTTCAATGAAAAAATTGTATATGGGGGAAGGTTTCCTTAAAAACAGGTGTGTGTTTCAGAATTTTCCTCAATTCCGTAAGTCCCGACTTCCTGTCTGCTTTAACTGGCAAAAGTTTGTGAACATCACTGAGCATAGGGGAAACTGGTGGAGCGAACAAATGTTCTTGCTTTAAAAAAAGTTTTTTCAATTTTTGTATTTATTTGGTCAGTATTTTTTTCTTTGCAATGTGTTCTGAATGTTTAAAGTGTTTTTTGGTCATTTGGGGTTTATTGATTATGGGACTTTTTTGAGTGTGAATTTTATTCGTAAGTTATTTATTGCTTCCCAATGGACTTCGAATTTTGTTTTTTGGGTACAAGTTCACGAAAAAATTTCTTTTTGTGCCCCGTTTGAGTGAATTGACTTTTTTGCGTTCCCTTTTAAAAATTTCACGATTTCCTTCTGTTTCAACGATGTCGGTGGGAAAACAAGCAGTTGTTTTTCTCAGTCACCCCTTTGGTTGGCAAGTTTAACTCTACGCGTTTTGAGTGGGCATGCTTGTCAAAAACAATTAAACGTTGTAGCCAAAACTCTAACGCTTTCGCTGGATCAGGTAATTATAAAAATTTATGGGGGGGAATTTAGGGGTCGTGGGAAAGGGTCTTATGGAAATTTCAAAAAATCTTAAATGATATGTTTTTTGGGTGTTTTTGGAATTTGATTTCCCCCCTTTTTTTCCCCGTAATACAACGGAAGTGGTCGCTGCAACCCTTTAAAAGGACACTTTTCTCAATGACGTTATGGGTTCAGAAGATGATGTGGTCAATTAATGTTTTTGTGTGGCTTTTTGGGTGGGCTGTCTATAATTTGGGTAAGTTGTCGAAGGTCTTGTTTGGGCCTGATGTTTGGGGATTTCAAAAAATCAATGTTGAAATCACCCAAAAAAATTAATTCTGTGCCCAAATGATGCTGCATCCCCATGGCCGTTTAAAAATTGCCCTCCAATGCGTTTTCTGGGTTTCGATACACAAAACCCATTTTGTGGGTTTTGTTCTCTTCAACCCGATTATTAGCCCAATGCTTCAATTCCAAAAAATTTCAAGTTCTATAAAATTGCGCTTTAAAGTTTCTGAATGTAAATTAATATGCCGTGGTTTTTGGGTTGGTGGGTCTCTGCGTAAATTTGTAGCCCCGGGGCTTAAGCCGTGGCATCGGGCAATATTTAAGGGGTTTTATTCAGTGAAGGGCCAAATATATGGGAAAGGGTTTGTCTTGATTTGACAGTTAGTGGGTTCTCTGTAATTTGTTTTGTTTTTTTAATTTAGATGTCATACGTAATCCCTCTTCCCGTGGGGATGTGAAGATGATTGTACCATTTGTGTAATTAAAAAAAATAGCGATGTCACTTAAAAAAAAACAAAATTGTCCATAATACACGCAAATACAACAATCTTCAAAGCCAAAAAGATAAAGACTTAAGAAACAAAAAAAACAAATTTGCAAAATTGCAAAACAAAATTAAAACAAAAGCAACAACAAAAACAATGTTCAATGCCAAATAATATGAATATGAAAACACAGGAAAGTTTAAATTCACAGAGTTATGTATACTGTGACAAGTTTCACCCAAGGTTTATCTACACAACAAGAGGTTTCTTAGCGTGCTCACGCACCACTTAGTACATGAAATATGATATAAAAACGGAGAGAGAGAGAGAGAGAGGGGGGGGAGAGGAATTTTCAGTCAGATTAATTTGATTAAAAAAAAAAATGTTATAATCCCAACCTTGTGCTGATGTAAAATGTCCAAATGCAGTTTTTTGTTTGTGGGTTTTTAAAAAAAATTAAAAATTTTTATTTATTTTTTTGTGCTGTGTCGGCACAGGGCCCCGGGATTGGGGGTCATTAAAACCATTTTCTTTTTCAAAACACGAAGGTGTTTTTTTCTCAGTTAGTTTGTGTGCAAAATGGTCCAGTCTTTTCCCCCACCTTTTTCCCTTTAAACACATGTTAATAATTTTTTATAGAATTATACCCCTGGGCTATAGATACCTGCATAAAACCCTGTGATGTTTCAAACACTTGTAAAAAAATTTTGACATCCAAAACTGTTTTGAAAAAATTTTTAGTCTGTAAAATCGGCTTGTTTACTTTTTCCCTTTAAGGGAAATTATCCTGAGGGGGTTTTTTGATGGATGCCCCTTGGGGGAAATACGGGGGTGGGGGGGGAGGGGCAGGGGGTGTATGGCCCTGCCAAAAAGAGGGTGCGGGGAGGAAAAGGGGGATAGTAATGGAATGAAATTGAGGAAACATTTTCTGGTGGGTTAACATGAGTTGTTGTCACGTGTAGTGACGAGTGTTTTTTTCTTAAAGGAGAGTGGGGGGTCGGGGTCTGGGGGGTGCTTAATAGGGGGGAAAAATCATCCAAATCCATTGGTTGATAGGAGAATGAGGGGGGGTGATGTTGTTGAAGGGGACAAGGGTGGGATGGTTATCAGGGGGGGGGGGGACGAATGGAGGGTTTGATCATACGGGGGGGTGGGGAAACGAGTGGGTTTAGCGGTTGGTGGGGGCCCGGGGGGCGGGGTTTTTCCCCGTTGTGTAGTAGTGGGGGAGGGGGCTTATGCCACTTGTCGGTTTCCTGCATGCCTTCAGGGGGCCTTTCTTTTCCCCCGTCACGTCAAGGTGCTGGCGAACAACCCTTTGCAATGGGGTGTTCCTTTCTTGGAGGGATGAATGCTCACTGTATAAAGCCATTTGGGTGCTCCCCAGTGTGGTGGAAAAAAGTTCAGTGGTCTGTATACTTGACCCTCATGTTTACACATGCTATTGAAGTTGTGTTGCTAGCAGTTTAGAGCTTCAGTTTTGGGGGCGGCCCCCCAGGATATACCAGTGCTTGTATTGACGCCTTTGGGAAATGTGTCTGATGAGAGAGAAAAAAGGGACCATCTTCAGTACTGATGCCCCTCTGTGATGTTGATTGCTGTCGCACGTTGATGCCCCCATGAAAGACAAAATGTCGAGTTGTTGTGAGGGCTTTGACAACTTGCCACTCTGTGGTTGGGAAAAATGTCGCCCTGACACTGCTTTTTGCTGTTTTTTAATGAGGAGGAAAGGAGGGGAGAGGTCCACACCTTTTATGACAGAGTTCCCGCATAAGACGTTGCTGTTGGGTCAAAGCAATTTTTTTGAGAAGGGGTGGGGGGGGGGGTCAAGCTCACCAAACTGTGCTAAGGTCAGATTAGCATGGTGACTGTTGCATTATGTTGGGAGGGTTCTTGTGGGGGAGGGTGGAAGGGGAAGGACTGTGGTAGTGGGGGGAAGGGAATTTTTTAGAGGAGTGGGGGAAGGGGTCGCGGGGGAGGGAGAAGAGGATTTAGAAGGGGGATGCTTGA
>JAFLJL010000260.1:5000-27500 GCA_018398815.1 Conus ventricosus | reverse complement strand
CCACAGCATGTCTGAGTCCCTCAGTCAGCAGACCTCCACCCCCAACCCTCTTCCAACCATGTCAGTGTCACTAAGGACTCCACCCCCAACCCTATCCACCAAGACAGTGTCACTAAGAGATACCAAACCACCCCACTTCCCTTCCACCATGTCAGTTCACTAAGGACAAACACAGAAAAACCCAACCCTCTCCACCATGTCAGTGTCACTAAGGTACACACCCCACCCTCACCCTTATGTCATGTCACTAAGGACACCACTAACCATCTGCTGGGGGATGATGTAGTGAAGTGTGGATCCATCCCGCCCTCACCTCCCAACAGCAAGCCCCAAAAAGTGTTGTCCGTGACCTGACATGACCCCAGCTGACTGAGTGGCTCAGTGGCCAGACTCCCTCAACTACCGTGTGACTGGCTGCAGTTCATGTTGGGCTCCATCGACTGTGCACAAGTCCAGGCCTCAGCAGACAATCCAATCAGTCAGTGACAGTGGAAAGACCTTCTTTCCCAGTGCCGTAGGGTCTTTCCCAAAGCGTCACTGCTAGCCTCTGCAATCATGGCCCAGCCCGAGACGACACCCCTTCAATCAGTCATCCATCTCAGCAACAATAACCTGCAGCAGGTGTGTGACGCCAATGGTGTGCACTACAGGGACCACAGCTGCGTCTTCACCACCAGCCAGTGTGTGCACCAGAATGCATTGTACCAAATGCCATTCCTGCAACGAGGAAGGGGACAGCACGCCACCCCTGAAAAATTTGTTTGCTAGGAAATCAGGCAGACCAGCATCGGCACAAAGAGGGGCAGTGACCACAGCCTACGCCCCCACTGGACCGTCTCACCTCTTCCTCGTGTTGCATCACCGCTCCCGATTCCTCCTCCCGTCCCATATCACCAACCCACGCATGTACCAACAAACAATCACAATCACAGTCCTCTCAACCCGAAACCCCCTACTCTTCCCCATTCTCCGGACTTGCAGACCCCACAACAACTCGGAAGTCTTCTCCCCTCCCTACCACCACCTCTAACCCCCACCCACCCATTCCGACGACCGGACAGTAGGCCCACTACCACGGCGGGAACTAATTCGTATGGAAGTAGAGAGACTACAAACCTCGCCTCCACATCCACCACCCATGATGCCACCGCCTGTGTATCCTCCGCTATGTTATTCCCTTCTTTCCCTCGTAGCTTCCTCCTCCTGCTTTTTGCGTGGCCAAACTTCATGCCACTGCCACCAAACTAAGGCCAGTAGAGAACAGTAATTTACCATTCCAGACTCCTTTTACTGCTCAACCACACGTGTTTTTGGGCAAAGTGGCCTTTAAAGCCGCCTTTTCCTGTGGCGAAGAGAGAGAGAGAATCACCGGCAGACAGACAGAGAAGAGAGAGACCGAGAACATACAGACAGAGAGGCGGCAGACACACACACACACACACACACACACCACACGCATCGCACACACACTCAAACACACACACACCACACACACACACACAAACACACACTTATGCGCGCAAAGGTAGAACCAGCGCAGGCCGAGCAGTTGTTTTGCAACTGAGTGTCTTCCTATGTTGTGGCCAAAAAAATCAATAACCCATGCCTCGCGAGCTTACAGCGTTTCGTCTCTAACCTGGCCAATGCGCCCGGCACTTGCCCATATATTACTCAGCAAATGAGTCACGAAATATTATGGACAGCTACGTGGCACTCCACGTCGACGTGGCATGTTGACACGACCCTGCCATTTTTAGCCATGGCTTCTACTGGAGACGGACGTTCTTTGTTTTCAGAGGAACAACAACTTTGTGTTATGGAGGATCAAATGCAATACTACACAGCTATGATGAGTAAAAACAAAAGAAAATTAGGTGAGCGCTGTTTTTACCTTGTAACCAAAGATCAGTATTGCGTTTTTTGGAATGTGGGGTGAAAAAAAAAAGAGAAACAAACCAATGAGAACTTGACACACTACCTTGAAAGCTTGTTGGATCCACAAAGAGATTTAGAAAAAGATTTGGTCAATATTACTGGAAAGAGATGTTGATGCCTTGATAATCTTCGACTGTTGACGAAATGATTCCATTATTACAAAGTGGTGCTCATTTACATAAAACTTGGCTAAAGAAAACTATCCATCATGCTCTGATTATGGGTCACTGTCCTTGAAAAGGCGCAAACAATTTCAAGATCAACCAACTGAGACATGTCGTACATATTTACGAACTCACATGAATCATTGATGACTCGTATGCAAAAAACTGATGCCAGCTTTCAATCATTTTTATTAATGCCCAAAATTCATAACCTTAACATCATCATTCATGATTTGTTTGCTAAAACGAAGTTTGATTTGCAAGTACACGCAGCAAAATGAATGAGTTTCAGAAACTTCTGGCAAAATTAACCAAGTTTTCTTTAGTACACTTAACAGAAACGGGTGGGGTAGTGGGTGGCTTCCTATATTTAGGAGGGGGACAAAAACTTCCCAAGTGTTCAGCGACAGGTGTACTAACTGACGAATTAGAAGCGCCAAAAAGCTCTGCCAAAGCATTAATTTTTTTAAAAAAAACCCCACCTAACTCTGCCCATGCCGGTCCCAAGCCCGGAATAAAAAAAAGGAGGGTGTGTTATAAACTTTTTTTTGTGCAAGAAGGAAAGTATAAAGAAACTCTTTGTTGTGGAGGGCAACCTGCGGTGAAGTTATCCTTGCTGACCTGCTACTCATAATAGCCCGTTCATGCTGTGAACAGCCCTTTATTTCGTGGCAAGAGGACTGCAGTAAAATTTAGCCTGCTGACTGCGCACTATAAATAACCGTTCATGCGGTGAACGCCTATTTATAGTAGCAAGAGGCTACTGTAAAATCCGCCTTGCTATAACTGAGCCGTTCATGCTGTGAAGCGCCTTATTTTAGCAGCAAGAGGGCCTGCGGTAAAATCCCGTTTGCTAAACTAACCGTTCCATGCCGAGACGCCTATTTATATTAGCAAGAGCAACGGTAAAATCCGCCTTCTAGAAATAGCCTTTGAAGCGGTGAACGCCTATTTATAGTACAAGAGGGCTACGGTAAACTGCCTGTACTTGCTATGTGCTGACACTAAGGGAGTTAACTCGCGCACCCCCACCCCACGCACGCACGTCTCCCCACCCCACCCCACCACGCACGTCTTCCCACCCACCCCACGCACTCACACTAAAGTCATCATACCTCAAGTCATTCACAAGTCATCCTCAGTCATTCACACGTCATCCTCAAGTCATTTACAAGTTATCCTCAAGTCATACAACAATTCATCCTTAAGTATTCACAAGTCTTACTTAAGTCATCCTCAAGTCAATCACAAGTCATCCTCAAGTTATTCACAAGTCATCCTCAAGTCCATTTACAAGATTCTTACTTAAGTCATCTTTAATTCCACCCCAATCATCACTCAAGTTCTACCCAAGTAACCTAAGATCATAACTAAATTCATTTCCCTAAGTACAACCAAGTTCTTAATTAACAATATCTTATAATTATCAAAACAATACAATCTATGTTTTTAACTAAATAGTAAATGTCTAAGATAAGTACACACACGCCTCAAAAAAACCGCGTCATCGTTGAGGACTGACTTCTCAGCGTTCACTGGCATAAATCTTACGGAAGGTTTTACATCCATCCGAGCAACCGCATTGATACAATCGGGTCTAGGGGTAACCCTTTTATAGACTCCCATGTCTTTATTTTATTGACTTATCATTTTATAATACGCCATGATCTTATTTTTATAAAAAATTTAAAGTTAATATTATTCAATTGAAATGATCAAAATGGTGCTTTGTTATGGCGGTTTTGGCGTGCATTTGTCTTTAATCTGCATTTAATGTTCAGATTTTTTGATTGCTTTTGTTCTGTTGCAATTGTGTATATATTTATAACCATTATACTGCCCCCAACAGCAGCAATGGCCCAAAAATGGCAAACAGTTTTTAAGTTCAATATCCATAAGACTTTGGGGCCCTTGTAATCACATGGAGTTTTTTATAGCTGGCATTGAATCAACTGTTCTGGCGTAGGCGTGATATGTTTTTCAAATGATGAGGTATATTCTGTAACATTAATTTTTTTTCTCTGTTCACTCTGCTAATTTTTTTCTCCTGCTTCAACACGCCCCAAAGGATTTTTGTACTGGTCCCCACCTATTCAATGTTTTCCTCTTGCCGGTGTATTTTCTCAGCTTGGTTACTTTCTCCACCTGATACAATTTTTTCCTGGAACTGATGATTTTCATCTCGTTCATTTTGAAGGAAATAAAATCTATATGATTAAAAGTTATAATCCCATGAATAATGGCGATAACAATTAGGTTGTTCCAAATCTGTAATAAAAGATCACAGCCTAGAGACTCTTAATGACTTTGTTAAAACTGGATCATGCGTTAAATCATACGTAAATCTTGTTCAGAATCACTGGAGCAAATCTACTGACAATTTTAGTGTACAAACTAAGACGTTTGCCCACACTTTTCCACCAATTCAAACCCTAGCTGGCTGCGCTTCATACCTGTTATGATACTTTATAAAGTCTAGGTGGCGACATCAGTTGAATCTGTTCAATGCCTGATTCTTTTTCCGAGGAACTGTTTTTTTATTTTTCCACACGCTGCTAAAGAATACAGCCACTCCTTTTTTATTTTTTTTTTTTTTTTTGTGGGTGTTTTTTGGATATTGGGGGGGTTTAGAACAGCTTGATCAACAACATTGGTCATTCATAAGTTCGGAAGGTTTAGCCGCCATTTAGTCTGTAGTAAGATCATCACAGTTCAAGTTTTTTTATTAAATTATAATTATTTTATTTTATAAAAATGAAAGCACTCTAAAAAACTATTGCGCAACCTTGTATACCACTTCTGCAGTATTGGAGGACAATTGTAGGATACTCAATGCTTGGTAAAAGCTTGTAAGAATAAAACCAGCAGATCTTGCAAACTAGACTTTGAGGATTCAGCCAAAAGCTAATTGCTAATCATTTGCAGCCTTCGGTTGCCACGAAAGTTTTCTAGTCAATCCAAGGAAAAATTCCAGACAATAAAAATATGTAAGAAAAAAACTACATTTTTATAAAAAATGGCTTCACTCGCAATAATGATGGCGGCGCGTGGTGAATGCCTTGCATTAGCGGCAGTAATTTTGCATTGAGTAAACTGGGGAATGACACGAAGAAACAGAACATAACTAAGCTATGAGCAACTAGCACTGCACAAGACGCCTATGAAAGGCAGAGACTTGAGCATAGTTAGATTTATTAATGACACACTGAAAGAACAGGGGCATGCAGCTTACACATTTAAAAATGGTTGATCAAGCAATAAAACAATATTAATCTAGTAAGCAGGCAAACCGGTCCAAACATTGCCCCCACCAAAAATCAGTGACGTATTTTAACAACCATCAGAAAAAAAAGATCAAGAAATCGCGTTTATTTGTCGTTTGGATGACCGTTGCTGTATTTTGTTGCACATAATATTGGCCGTAAATAAAAAATGACCAAAATCTATTATTCGCCCAAAGGATATTGGAAGGGCATCATCACAGCAATTAAAAAGCTAAGCCAAGCATCGGGATTAGTGAACAAACAAGCCAAAGTATGGTTATCTAAACAAGCGATTTTGCAAATTTATTACGCTGCCACCTAGGCGAATACAGAGACCACACTTTGTGAACGATAATACGAACGAACAAACCTCATCCAAATGATCTTCTGTATTTACCCTCTGATAGATTAGACGAAAAAGATTTAAGTACGCACTCACAGTCATTGACATGCTTCAGATACAAAGATGCAGAACCATTAACACAAAAGAGTGCTTCTGCTGTTGCTGTTGCTATCACAGCTGATATACCACGAGGCCCCTTAACTTTCCCAGCATGATTCAAGTCGATGAATGGAAAAGAATTGAAAGGGCAAGTGAGAATCATTATTGTTGAAACATAGAGTTACATTAAAAGAGGCATTCCAGAGTTATAGATCACTGCTTTAGTCGAAACTTTAACAAACTTTAGCTGAAAGACTTTTTCCTACCAGTATCGACAGAGAGCTGATTGACAAATCTCTGCAACACAGAATGGGTTAGAAACGTGCCCCAGTTTGGGGCCGCAATGAGATAATGAAGAATTTAAAGGGCTAAAACCAGTACAGCAATTAAAAGAAAAAACAATAAATGTTGCTGAAGAGAGTCTTCATCCGGTTCATCCGGCAAACTATTACCATTTGGTTTGAAAGTTAAGGTACCTTATTTACCGGGGAAGCATAAGGGACACTCGCATCAGGGCAACAGATCCGGTTTGGAGTGTTGACCCTACGAAATAAAAAGAATTGTAAAAATGAATCCGCTCCGTGTATTATTTACGAGAAACTGCACAACAAAACAGCCAGCCCCTCAAAGATCTTTGTTAAAGAAGAACTGCAGATAATTCCGCCAGGCACAGTTCCTCTTTAATACTTAAACGGTCGCCATGTGCATCAATTGCATATGAAAACACTGATTTAACAACACCCGATTAGAGTTTTGTTCCTACTAATGACTTCTTTTACAACTGTTGTGTTGATTCATGTAGATTAGATCGCAGTTTTACGTTGTCATATGGAAAAGTCTTATTGCCAACAAAGCTTCTTTGTAGTTGTCATGTGAATAGTTAGACTGCAACAACGCTGCGAGATATTCCCTTTGCGTTCTTAATGATTTTCTCCTGCTCGAAATACTGTACATTTTTTGACCTTTAACCCACATACATCCTTGATACCTTTCCAGATGAATACATCCTTCATCATTCCTAAAACCTTCTGTTAGTAATGAATGAAAAGGCGAGTCCTTTATGATAATCGTAGTATCATACCAACCTGCATGCCCTTAGCCCACTTCCATTTCCATGTCCTTTATAGATTCTTTTCAGTAGGATATCTATAACAAAACTATCTGTATCTGTGTAAAAGCACTCTGGACGCAGGATACGAGGGCTTAAAGTAGTCATAAAGAAACTCTAAACATCCAAAGCATTTGATAATTCTAAAACAGTAAACCCAATAAAAACCAGGTTTGTCTAATTTGACTTTCTTTTTCATCATATTTGCCAAAAAGCTGATTTCATGAAATCTTTCTTGAATTCCTGATAAATAGTGTTTGAAGTCAGCTTAATTGCTTCATTCTCTCTGGTGACCAATCTGACATACTTTACTTTTGGGGATTCACCATAGTCTTTTTCAAAACAGCTGTTGTTCCATCAAACTTGAAAAAGTCTTTTCTGGAAGCATCAGCGATTAAGTTTCTGAGAACAAGTGTCTTCAGATGTATGGTTTTCATGAACTGTTCTTGAACAAAAGCAATTATGCATTAACAGCTGTTAACTTAAACCATGTCTTAAATAAAATTGCAGAAAGTCTGTAATGACAGACAAAACAAATTAAATTTTTTATGGCCTTCCAAGATTAGCACAATTGAGGTGTTCTCTTGGATCCAGCTTTAGACTTTCTGCTGCTAAAGGATATCATTAAGCAGGGCAAGGAGTTCAAGGATATTCTAAGTCAACTTCTAGAATGAAACCACGCTGTTGATCCGGGCGTTAAACGGTTCAAAGCCACTTTAATGCATTAAGAAAATTATTCGTACCTGTGGTACATTTAAAGTTTGCGTAAAGGAAGTGATTGCGCCATTGCCCAACCTACCGATTGATTGCATCTAAATACATGAGATAGTTAGACCTTTTACTCGGATCATAAATGATCCCCAAGTATTTGTTGTTTGCTTTACAGTAAATGATGCGATCCATACTATTTCCTCCCCGCAATACGTTTTCAAACAACTGGAAGCATTGGTAAATCTGACAATAAATCAATCCTGTACTCCAGTAAACTTAAGAAAGCAACTCCCAACTCATCCCGGTCGCAGAAAATAATGCGCAGTATCCAATCTGTTAATGTTCCATGCAGGTCTTTCTATAATTTTCAAGACGCCGCCAACAAAACAACATCAGCCCATTAAATAGGGAGTCAAGATAGTCTCCCAACGTTATAACCAATCTAACTTTGCCAAGCAACTTGAGCATGCTGGTAATCGGAGTCCTGAGTCCTTTCCTCTAAGACTAGAAAAGAACGCGCCCATTAGGCGACAGTGTATCTTCCGTCCAAACTTTCCCAACTGTTTCATGTACTCATATAGGGTAAACACCCTTTCAAACAAGCTTTGAGTCAAAATATTCTTCCTTAATGGGCAGGACTTTAAGGACATAGCCAGTGCCCTCTAATGGAGCCCATCATGAGCAGCATAGAGTCGAAGAAAGACATGTAATTATAAAGTGAAACACATGTACTCTTCTGATGACTGTGGCAATGCCATGCAACCCTGAAGGCGCTGTTACTGCTTGCAAAATAAGATGAGAGTCGTAACCTCGCAGTTATGAAAGTAAGATGGGCAGCATCCCATGTCTTAGATCAAACTTTAGTTGAAGAATATGCATTTACTGTTGTCGCTGCTCCTCGGAACTTTCCGCTAATGTGATCATGGACTCTTACTTTTGGATTCGCTGCGTCTGATGAAGGCCTAAACTCACAAATCCAACATGAGTGGCTGAGTTCATACTGCTGTTAGATCTTCAGGAGCATTATAATTCAGATAAATTCAGATTATTAGAACAGTCATTACGCACTTGCTTGCATGCGCTGTAAAAATCTTCTAGCCTCATCTGGTCCCCTGTATAATTCTGGCCGATGAATTAGCGCCTCCGACCTGACAACATGAAGGCAAATTGAACAAATCAGATGATTACTCATAAGACGTTTCGAAGTTATAGCGGCGCTGTGCCCTCATAAGGGAGATACCAATGAGTGATTCGAATCGGCGTAAACTACTATGGAGAATTTTGCTCCGTTTCCAGTTTCTAAAACTAACTTTACTGCATTCTGGGGCGTTAATTTATTCTGTATTACATCAACTGGGCCGATACAATGTTTCTTATGTTCGCTCGCGGCTGAACAGATTGCATTCTTGTTAAACATATTCTCAGAATTCTTGTTTGGCCATCTTATGAAGTATGCTGCATTAGTTTACTCATTGTTTCGTATCAATGTTATAATGTGGCAGTCACCGCTGGTGAAAAATCATTAGTAGTAAGACAACATGATTTTTGTCTGGCTCGCAACTCCGTTGCTGTTCTTGGACACTTTTAATTGGCACTACATCTGTTTCCCTCATCCATGTGTAGACATAACAGTTATTGGATTGTTTTGTTCTTCCCAACTGTATCAATTTGGTCCTACACTAACAGGAAAGGATAATCCACAAAAGTTAAGAATCATGATAGTTAAAAGGGGGGGGGCGAAAACAAAAAAGTTTTATTTTTTAAGACACTCTCTCTGCGTTTTTGCGGGCGTAATGCAGCTTGCAAGACACACCACATAAAAACATTTGTTGCTGTAACTTTATGTTTAGAACAGCTTTTTTTGCGGACTAATGCTGGAGGTATGGAATGTGATACTTGCCTACAATCGTGCATAATTAAGACTGTTTTAATCTGATCCTTCTAATACTTTCGCCACTGACCAACAGAGCCTCTCAATTTAGCTTCTTCAGCGCAGCCGTCAACTGGAGAAGCGAGTTCGTCTGCCCACCCGGGTGTTAATTCGTTATGAGAAAGAATAGTCCTGTTGATATATTCGAGTACCCGAGACTTCTAGTTTTCTTCATTTATTGTTACAATCGAATAAACAGCTAACATTACTTTAACTGGTGGGTCTATTGTTAGTTTACACGGAACTTGAGACATACATGACCAAACGCATGCCCGTACGCTTGCTGGATTAATGACTTCTAAATCAATATCCATTCAGTGCTCTTGATAAATTTTTCTTGCTTTGCTTCAAAAAATCTTCTTGTCCATCATAATAACTTAGCATGTAGAGTCTCTTTTCTAACTCAAAATATTTAATTTAAATAAAAAAAATACTTAATCAGAATCAATAACGACGGTCTTTTTGCGCTGACTCATAAACTAAAGTATAAACACCTTTTGGTGTTGTTAAAGTATCTGTTTTAGAACAGATTTAATGTCTCGTTTACTTTTTTTAAGCATTCCATTTTATCTGCTCGGGGTCTGGCTGTTGAGAACAACTTGTCCACGCCATTACTTTGAAGATCAAACTTTTGTTCTTTGTAGTCATCAAAATCGGCCCTGTAAACGATTAAATTCTTCATCCGTGATGTTGAGTCAACAAGCGCTTTAATTTATTGTCCCAGTTTAAACGAACTAAGTATAGCCGTTATTATTAACCATAGCTGTGTGCTTATGGAGATTAGTTTTTAATTTTTGCAGCAGCACCCTACGGCTATATGAACACAGGCCGAGAGCTAAAAGACAAACCGCCTAGAGTTAAAAGCTGCGGGTGCGCCTATGCCGGCCCTTTGCTAAGAGACCTACCTCGTTCCTTCTGATAGGTGAGGGGGGGTCGGGGGGGGGGGGGGGGGGGGGGGGGGGCGCTTATAGTCGATGCTCCAAGTATGAACAAAGAAACAGCATTAAGGGCGGCAGAATAACCTTCGTTTGGTTTCTGAATTTTGAAAGGTCTTGCTCTAGTATCTTGCTGCATTTTGTGTAATGGGTTAATCTGAAGGTTTTTTTATGTTAGGGTTTCTATAACCAGCAAATAGCCTGCTATCTCTACTTATTGCGCGCTGTGGCACATTTGGATAAACCTGAACAGAACAAGCTTTATTATAAAATAAAAATAATTTAGTATTGTATAACTTTTAACTGTTTTCTTTAAATATCAGCTGCCATCATATAATAAAAACAAATGTACATTAAGCGGTTTATCGGCTCTTCTTCTTATCAATTTGAATGTTTCTATTACGTCACTCACAGTTCTCTCCGCGCTCCATGCAACTGATTATCCTCTGTTGACCTTAGGTCAATCCATAAACCGTATTTCGTTGTTAAATAATCATCAACCTAACATTGTGAAGATGTAATCCTTAAGACACAAGGTCAACTGTTGGATTTCTACACCTCCCGCCTCGCAAACAGTTTTCTTATTTCATCAAAATGCTGAATAAGGATTAGCCCGCTATCGTAACTTTTGTTAGGACTAACCCCTCAAACGAAACATTGCACTTTCGTTATTTTTGGGGATTAAAAAACTTTTTCACATCCTCTTTTTAACGTTTCTTCATCTTCACACAGCAATAAAATACCTTTAGCGATCTTGCAGCGACGCTAAAACTAAATTCCATATAGTGTCCTGCCCTGCTTCTTGGGATAATGTTGTATGATGAATCACTCTTTCGTAAATATATTGTTAATTTATGACTGATATTGATGCTCAAGTCAGCCAAGCAACGTGAAGGGTTGCTAACAACGTCAAACTCTAACGAGATGTCAGAATGCTGTACTTTGCTTCGTGTCTGATATTTGATAACACGTTTTGTATACGTTAAAAGTTTATTCAAATTGTCAATCTGTCCTTTTAATGCTCCTTGAAATATGGTGTCATGCTCCTTTTAACAACTCAAACTCTAGGGGAAATGGAATAGCGAATAACCATAACGCAAAAATTACGGCTACAGATGTACATTTTGACGTCTTATTGTATCTCCAGCGCCATATTCTAATGTTTTAGTGCTTCTTCATTTGCTTGCATTGAACCGCAATATCATCCTTTCATCCCCCGTTAGCCATAATCAGAAAAGTTTAAAAATATGTCTGCATTATGTAAAGAAAATATTTCTTGCCCTCAAAGTTTATAGAAATTATCTTAACAATTGGACAAAAAAGGGATTTTTTTCCTGTACAACTGTCCTGTTTGGGTCTGTTGTTGAAACGAGTCTATTTTGAAAGTAAAGAACGGCGCAGAGCCTGGCACAATCAATTCATCCGCTCCTAAGTCTGGATATTTGACAGTAAAATTTGATCTGTCATCAATAGTAAGAGGATTATTTGGAACAGTAATATTCCGTTTATTTCCCGCACGCCAGTGGCTTTTTCAGGCTTCTATGCGGGGTCAAAAATCGAGCCAATTCTTGACATTTTTATGAAGCAAAATAAAAAAGTTAATTATTTAAAAACATGGAGAATTGAAGCTGAAGAAGATTATGATGTTTTTGAACGTGAGAGAACATGAGTGAAATGATCCCTTTAACACAGCATCGAGCTCAACGCTCTCAATCACGGAATTAACAGAAAGTATGCGGTCCAAGCATTTTACAAAAGTTTAGGCCAGAACCTCCCGAATTTATTAGACCCAAAAGATTTTGAATTAAAAATGGTCATTGTCTGTAAAAAAACGATCAAGGCAACTTGTTCGGGCTTACAACTAAACCGACCCATCAAAGTTTTAGCCGTGGGTTCAATTAGAAAAAGAACTCAGTGAGAAAGAATCAAAATCGCCTTGGCATTGCTAGACCAAAATAAGATAGGGATGCAGTTGCTAAACTCAAACCACAGCCAGAACTCCCGACAGATACCAAATGCAAAACATGGAACTTAAAAATAAAATTCAATCAGCATCGAATTAATAAATTACAACAAAGCAAAACCAGTTTATTCAGAAGAAACAGCGTTAAAAACAATCATGATTTCCCATTGCCTATGCGAGAACTAACGGCCCTTGATCATGCATTTAAAGAACTATTAGAGGCGAAATTAACAAACAATTTAGCAAAACTAAGGTGAACTGGAATGAGTCATATAAAAAGAGAAAAAGAAAACTCGTAGAGGCTGATACGCCAACCTTAGGACATGATATTAAAGGAAAGAATAGCCAAAGAATAAAAGATATTGAAACAAGAGAGATCAGCAAGACTAGAAGTGCTTTCTACTAACCGAAAACAATTACGAACTCAAGTGAGCAGAATAAGAGAAACTATCCAAAGAATGTTATAATGAAGAACACAACACTAGCAAACGAATATCTAACACTGTTTAAGAGAGCAAGGAGTCACATTAGTAAGCGTTATAACGGCCAGATTTGGCAATAAGTACACTAGTTGAAGGCTATTACAAGGCGGCAGTGGAGGTCAAAGTTTTTATGCCTCCGTCGCCATCACCTCCACCTAGAATAAATCATAGGGGTAAAAAAAACAGCTGATCATCTTGCGAATTTATAAAAAATAAGCCATAAAGCATAGACTCTACCAGGTATATTAGGGGATTATGTTTACTGGCTTTTGTCTACTGCAAGCAAAGTAGTTAGGCTTTAAATGGCCGAGCATTTATGGTCAAAGTTCTCGTATATAGTTGGGTAAATTTTTAAGTAAGATAACAGACCAAGTAATCCTAGGCCAGTTAATCCAAGAACAAGCGCTTCTTTTCATATTCATGGTCCATCTCGCGAACAGAGTCCGCGAGCTTTGCTGATCTTCCTTCAATGCCTTTGGGCTTTTGGCCGCGAGATTGGATGACTTAATCATGGGTGTATGTTTACTGCTTGGTAATATTACTGCTCAAGCATTTATGTCGTTTTCTTTCCCAACCTTCTGTTCATTGCCTGCTATAAGAATTTCATTATAAAGTTTCTTTATATTCTACCTGGAGTCTGAGGTCAGAAGGCAGCAATATGAACCAGTGCCAACAGCAAAGTCAACTTTCGATTCTGCGTATTGTAAAACATGTGTACCCTTTGAATACTAGAAGGTAAATCAACTGGTAGAATTAAAAGCGTCCTCTAAATTTGCTAAGTATGTTTTTTGCGCGTCAAAGTTCCAGTAGAAGGATCAGTTATGCTCGCATCTTAGCCTGTGCTTGCGACCCCTAGCAAACAGCCAAACGTAAGTACGAATAGAAGTCGTTTATTCGTTCTATTCCCGCCCTAGTTAGGCCCTTAGAAGCCGTCTAAGATAAATGTTGGTCCATTGCTGTTTTATGCTCTTTGCTCTATGGACCAGGCTGAACAATTTTGAAAGGGAACGCCGCAAAGTTATACTTTCTGTGCGTGCCCTGAAAATAAATGAACCCTATGCCATATTATGAATCCAACTTTGTCCTAAGCCTGGTCTTGATGTTACTATTAAATTCGTTTACAGATCCTTTCAAAATCCTACATGTCTATTCAGATGCTGAGTTGATTAAATGGGTTTTTCATTTGGTTAACGGCGCTTGCAGTTCAGACAAAAATACTACTAAAGTAGTAATAAAAATGAAATCGTACACTGACCTCACCAAAGGATCGTGGGATTTAAAATGATCCGCATACGAACACTCCACACCCAGTTGATGCACAAAACACATCAAAGTTTAACTGGTCTGATAAAACAGCATCGGATGACTAAACCCAACGCATTCTGGATTTGCTCGTTTTCCAATAGGGGGGTTAAGATAGCGCTTCAATGGAGTACTCAGCGCCTTTTATGAAAAGAGGCAGTCTGGGTCACAGCAATGTCGAGGGTGTCATTTGCTAAAAATTTTAAGATTGTAGTGCGGCCCAACAGAATATTTTGCGCTGTATCATTTGAATGCACTGCATTTTATATTTTGTTTTTAAAAAAAATGTATTAAACCAATAACAACTCAAGAACAGTGCCATCGTTTTAGAACAAGCTATTGATAACAATTGCGGGGCCAAACGGTCGCGCATCGTCATGAAATATTTTACAAAGTCCGAAGGGTTAATATAAGCGAAACCAAGGAATAATAAGATAACAAATTGTGGGGCTCAAAGCTAACCAGTTAAACAATACAATGATGTTATTTACGGGTTTTGCCTCACTAAAAGAAGCAATGAGTTAAATTCGGCATTACTCTCAAACTTAACAATTGCAAATCTAAAAACAAAATTAACATTCGAAACCTGAAAGAACATTGCATTGACTCTTACTTATAATTGATAAAGAGCTACAAAAAAGTTAGGCTTTAAAGTAGACACTCAGGTCACTAAAAGATTAGTTTGTTGCGCCAAACAAAACAACTTTTAAGGGAATATCCGCTCGAACTTGCATATCAATCATTACTTTAAGTACATTGATGGAGCTGAGGCACTGATGAAAACATATAAGATGGAAGGCCCTCAAATGTTTTAAGAGCTTACCGTCGGGAAAGCGCATATTGCGATTAAGAAATTATAACAATTCCCTAATTTACAGTTTAAAAGATATTTGTGGGAGGTGTTGGATCATTTAATATAAAAATTGCAGACAAATCTGGGACAGTTTTGAAATGCAATAACCTACACATTGATTTGGAAATAAAATAATAAAACTGTATAACTAAAAAAGTCGCGGGTCCAGAGAACCAGGAAGTTACATTAGCGTGCCTGTGAGGTGTATAACGGAAAGAGTAAAAAGACCTTTGCAGACGTAAGCGGACTTTAACAGAATGCGAGATAGGCGCGTTTGTATGGTATATTTGGGGAAAATTTTTTAAAAAAAAAACACTAAAGATGGCGATTATAAACGCAAAGGAGGTTTGCCAGCAAAAAGTTCCTAAACTAGAACACCTGCGCAATCTAGAGCAAATAATGGTTGGCCTGTATTAAATATAAAATAGTACGAAAACCTGACCACAAATGGCACTTAGAACCATATTTAGAATGTTAAATAAAATTTGAATTCAATAAGCCCATTTACATTTTTTTGGCCGTCAAAAAAGTTTCAGAAAAGCATTAACTCTGGCCCATTACATGTAGTCTTATGCCAGATGACAATAGTCAGAAAGAGATTGAAATAAAAGCCGTATGGGCAAAAAAAACCAGAACATCCTCGCCCAGAAAGAGAAGCGTTTTAAAAGATGCTTCTACAAAATTACAGTTCATGCCGCAAATTAAAAGTAGGGGACACGTTCACATAAAATGAAATTTCTGGTCTTAAAATATAAGGAGAGGGATGGGGTTGTGGGCGTTAGTGACGTCCTTTTTAAAGAATTCTAATTAGCTGGCAAAACTAAGACGTTGACACTACAGTTACTGTTGTCATTCTTACACAATGGGTGATGATATTAAGTCATAACAACAAGCAACAAAATCAATATTAGTCAAAAAGAAACAATCTTTACAGCACTGAATTGGATTAATCTTACGCATTAGGCTCATAGGTTTTTATTATACTGAACAAGTTTAACAGAGGTATGATAAAAACAATAACCGGATTAGATATTAAGTTCTGTTAAAAAACTATGGTAGCAGATAAACTTTATGACAAAAACTTCCTCAATGCTCATTAATATTTGGGCAGACTGGTTGTGGAAAAACAATATTTAGTCCTCAAACTATAACAAACAAGTTTATCGTTAAATTTTTTGGATTATATTGTGATTTTCTGTCCAATCACTTAAAAGGTAACAAAGCATATCATGATAGAAGGTTTATCAATGGACAGAATTGAAGAGCATATATTTTAAGTCGATCCAGCATTAAACTTAGTGAGTGTTAAGAACAGTTTTTTTATAGACCTGTTTGAGGGAACAGGCAGGACCAACTATTATTATAGATGACTGTTCAGCAGAAAGAGACATAGTTTAAAAAAGAAAGAAGAAACACTTTAATCAAAACTGGCTATTCTCATCGGAAGACATGCTGGAATCAGATGTGGATTTTAAATTGTCAAAAATATAACACCGTTTTAAAAAGACTTTAGAGTGACAGTTAAAGACTGTAGTTTTATTTGCACATAAAGACAGAGACTCATTTGAAAATGTATACGCGAAAAAGAAGTTATTGAGAAATGATCAGGAAAACAAAGATTAAACAAAACTGAATCTGAAAAGTTTAGTAAAGATATATTGAAAACGTATAACCCTGCTCATAATGTTGGTTTGTAGTAGAAACTTTATTTTGTGGTTATTGACGTCATACGTGACAGAGAACAGTCATATGCGCTTGCGTGTGTGTGTGTGTGTGTGTGTGAGTGAGTGTCTCCCTCCTCGCTGTCTGTCTGTCTGTCTCTTCTCTCTTCTCCTGTCACTCACATCTCTCACTCATTCTCTGTCTGTCTGGCCGTGCCGTGAATCTCTCTCTACTCTTCTCCTCTTACCGCCACAGGAAAAGGCGCTTTAGGCCACTTTTCGCCCAAAAACACACGACGGTGGTTGAGCAAGTGATACAGGGATTGGTAAAAACTGTACTTCCTACCAGTTTTAGACCATGAATCAGTGTGTGTGTTGTTAGTGGGTTTGTGGTTTGTGTGTGAGTGTGAGTGGTGTGTTGTGTGTGTTTTGTAATTTGTTTTGTGTGTGTGAGGTGAGAGTGAGTGTGTGGTGTGTGGTGTTTGTGTGGTGTGATTTAGATAGTTTGTGTGTGTGTGTTTGTTGTGTGTGTGAGTGTTTTGTTGGTTTGTATGTGTGTGGTGTGTGTGTGTTTGTGTGTGAGGTGTGTGTGTGGTGTGTGGTGTGTGTGTGTGGGTGTATGTGTGTGTGTGATGAGTGGGTGTGAGTGTGTGTGTGTGTGTGTGTGTGAGTTGTGTGGTGTGTGTGTTAGTGGTGTTGTGTGTAGTGTGTGTGTGTTGTGCGCGCGATCGTGTGTGCGTATAGGTATAATACCACTCGTAGTGAAAGTGCAGAGTTTGAACTAAATTCATCTTGGCGAACTGTGTACTTTCCGAATCTGCCAGCCGACAATCTGAAAAACTGCGAAGAAAAAGTGTTCGAACTACTCACTATTACAATTCTTTTCTTGAAAAAGCGTGCTGACGTTAATATCATAGTTTTTATTTGTACCAGAATTGTGTGTGAGCACGGCTCAGAAACGCTGTGTGGGTGGATAAAGGCTTCGGTGACACTTGCCACAAGCGTGCAGACGGTGAGGCTTTGAGGTGAATTTAAATTTGTGGTGTGGGTGTTATCATTATCTTTTTCATTGGGAGGCATTGGGGGGTGGGATTGAGTGGTAAGTGTGTTGTATCCACACTATTTGTAGTTTTCACTGCGTGTTTCTCATATTCCCTTATCCTTTGAAATTGAAGATAGATGCTGTGTGTGTAAAACATACTACACACTGATTTGTATTCAAAGTGTATCCTTTGCTATATTTGTTTTAGTTGCTATATTTGGTTTAGGTTGCACAAATGGTGCAATCATCTTCCAAAGGCCACAGAAGACGACTACGTAATTGGACATCTTAATATAAACCATATACAAACAGTTCAGGAGGTACCCACTATATTGTACAATCAAGACAAACCCTTTCATAATTTGGCTTTACTGAATCAAGACTTTCAGATATGACCCCACTGATGCCACTGTCGTTAATCTCTGCTACAATATTTGTACTCAAGATCCCACCGAATCCAAATCTAACAGGCATATTACTTACGTTCATGAAACATTAAATGCCCAACGTTTGTATGATCCTTGAAAGTTTTGGAATTGAAGCGTTTGTGGGAATGAAAGGGAAGAGACAAAACCGATCAAAATAGATTTTATATCGAAACCCACGGAAATGCACCTTGATCTCTGGACAAGTTTACGGCAATGATGATGCAGCATCGCTTGAATGCCACAGAATTGATACGTTAAGGTGATTTCAACATTGGATGCATATTGAAGTGCCAAACATCATGGTCAGATAGGACTACCTCATACAACTTATCCCAAATTATAGACATGCCAACCAAGTTACATTCACACAAAACATTAATTGACCACAACTATCTTCTGAACCACATAACGTCATTGAGAAATGTGTTCTTTGAATGGATGCAGCGACCACTTCCAGTATGCATTACGTGGAGAAAAGTGGAATCAAAATCCTAAAACTGGCCACAAACGCATCACTTACAGGATCTTTTTGTGACACTTCCACGAAGATACCTTTCTCACTGACCTCATGAAAATCCCACCTTTAAAAATGTTTATAATTACACTGATTCCAGAGAAAGCGCTTGAGTACTGGCTACACACGTTTAATTCTGTTTAGACAAGCATGCGCCATTCAAAACGCGTCGAGATTAAACATAGTGCACAACAAAGTGGATGACCTGATGAAATACAAGCTGCTGTTTCCTTGCGCGACGAACTGCTTGAAGCAGAAGGGAAGTCGATGGATTTAACAGGGCAACGTAATAATAGTCAAATCACTTCAAACGGACAGCAAAAATGAATTTGTTATCGTGAACATGGACCAACAAAAAAAATTCGAAGTCCATATGGCAAGCAAAAATGCACTTACAAATAAAACTTCACAGTCAAAGACAAGTCCCATTACCCGCATAAACACCAAAAAGAACTCAACCAACACTTACAACAGTTTGCAGAACCACGTTGTCAAAGAAAGAACTGACCAAAAAGAATTACAAAAATTAAAAACTTTTTGCAAAGCTATGAACATTCGTCCAGCAACACCATTTCCGCTATGACAGTTAGTGAAGTTGCCAATCTTAAGCCAGTTAAAGCATCAGGAAACCGCGACTTGACGGGATAGATGGGAAAAACAACTGGAAACAATCAGCACCTGTATTATATTTCAACACTTACCTACATTACAATTTATTCATTGATAAATGCCGACTATCCCGCTCAGTTCAAAGTGCAAATTTTATACCCCAATTTCAAATCTGGAGACCTAATCTGACCTTCGAATACAGACCTATATCCATGATGTTCATTTCTGTCCAAGCCGTGAAAAACACATCAATAATCATCTTTGCACCATTTTTGACTCCTCCCAACCTACTAATAAAGAATCAATCGGGATATCAGGAAAAATCAGTCTTGTCAAACAGCGCTTACAAACCTAGTAGATCAATGGCTAGCCAGTGTAAAGAGAATAGAATATTGGTGGCGCACTGTTTTGTTGATTTGGCAAAGGCCTTGATGTACATGACCACAATTGTTATGCAGGAAGCTTTTATCATATGGTAAAAAGAAATACCTTCCAACAGTAACATCATTCCTAGAAGACCGTCACAAATCGAATGGTCAAATAACAATTTAATCAGAGTGAAGTTACCTACCAACATGGCGTCCCCAGGGTTTTCTGTGTTAGTCCTTTGCTGTTCTCAGTTTATATAATGATCTCCCTCTTTAATAATGAAATTCATGAGAACTCTTTTGTGATGATACTCACTGTCGTCATACAAGTACCCCACTTGGAATCTGTGTTTCACTTCTTACAGAAGAATGCCAATATCTTAAGTAATTGTTGCAATGTAAATCACATGTCACTGAACCTAACAAACATAACTAATGCTGATAACAGCAAGGCAAGAAGACAAAACATAACCCACACCCCCATCTGTTTTTATCAATAAACAGGAAATATGGCAGTGGTGGATAGCCATCGAGTTCTAGGTGTATATGTTGATAATAATCATTTCTGGTCACATCACCTTCGCAGATACTAATTAAATCAATATCCAGACAAAATATCAGCTGTGCAAGATAAGCCATTTTCTTAAACCTTCATTGCCAGGAAATTGTTCCTACACGCACATTACTCTCTCAATCATTATTGTGCAACACTATTTGATTCTGCCTAGTTGTTAATGCCCAAGATACCTCTTAAGAGTGTCACAAAACTCTGAATTCTGTATTCTATTAACATCAACTAGTCTTAGTGAAGGGATAAACTAAAGCGGGGGCTCTTCCGTTTACAAGAAAATGTTTGCGCTGTCAAGACATGTCAGCAATGCAAAAAAATGCTCGGGTTTAGCACCACAAACTCTTTCAGTCCAAAATTTAGCATATCAACCCTAGGGATTCAACCAAATTCCAGGTTCCCACACCTAGCATAAGATCTATTTAAAACAAGCTTATCTTACGCATGTACGTAGTTTGGAATTCACTTCCACTACATTTCCGAAGTACTCAAATTACAGAATCCTACAGGAAAAACTAATCACACATTTCCACACAAACCACTGCTATTAGAACAAAATACATATACCAGGGCACACCCTCTTTTTTTGCTGCATATTTAAACTGATATGCCGTTTCCTTTCCACTGATGTTTTTTAAAACCAAATAATGATAAATGGAGAATATGGTACTATCGGTTATATTAATGATTGAAATTCAAAATGGGTGACTGAAGTGCGGCGAACGAAGCAAGATTAGTATAGAGTTTTAGACTTACCGCCAATGACAGTGACAATCAAAGTCACAAGAACAAGACACGATGCGTTACAAACCACTAGGGTCTTCATCAGGCGAAAAATATATCACATTTAACTTGTGGGACAGTAAAACTACGAAAAACGAAAAAAGAATGAAAATGAACTTATCCTTTATAGACTCAAGAAGCGGAAATGCATGAGGCCAGGGGGATTATGGGAGAGGAAACAGGGGGGGGGGGGGGGGGGGGGGGGGGGGGGTTTGCGTCAGGGGAGTGTGTGTGTGTGATATGATAGGGTTGTGTGTCTAGTTTATTGGGATGGTGTGATATCTTTGTGATGGTTGTGGTGTGGTGGATAGATAATAATGAGAAGAAAAAAAGAGAAGAAAGGTGTGTGTGTGTGTGGGGGGGGGGGGGGGGGGGATTTAAGGGGAAGGATAAAACAAAATTAAGATTAAATAGATGGAGGGTTGCTGTAACTACTGTTATGAAGTGAGTGAAGGGATGTGGTGGTGGTGTATGTAAGTGTGTGTGTGTATGTGTGTGGTGTATGTGTGTGTTGGTAGGGGAATATTGCCAACTGATGTGGAAGAGGTGGGTATGTGTGTTTGGTTATTGTTGGATATTGATGCCTTGGGGGTGTAGTGTGCCCAGTTTGGAAATGAGATGGGATTCTTGAGTTGTGCGTTCAAAGCTGTCACTCTGTGACTGCCAGAGTGCCATAACTTTGACATGGTGGATGTTGTGTTGGGTGTGGTTGAAGTGTAGGGCGAACGGGTTTGGGTCGGTGGTGGCGGATATCAGCCAGGTGTTCAGCGATGCGTGT
Source organism: Conus ventricosus (assembly GCA_018398815.1). Lineage (NCBI taxonomy): Eukaryota > Metazoa > Mollusca > Gastropoda > Neogastropoda > Conidae > Conus > Conus ventricosus. The sequence continues at coordinate 5,661 of JAFLJL010000260.1, read as the reverse complement.
TTTCAAGTGTGCGTGAGTTTCCCCTATGTAGATCTTGCCACACAGCTGGCAGTGGATGGCATAAATAATGTTGCGGCTCTGACATGAGAATGTGCGTTTGACTGTGAAGGAGTTTTTGGGGCCCTGTAAGATGGTGTCTGGTTTGGTGAGGGGGCAGATTTTGCAGTTGGGTTTGGAGCAGGGGTGAGTACCTGGTGGTGTAGCTGTGGTCTGTTCAAACTGGATCGCACACCCGCCACACCCTCCCCATCTGTAGGATCCTCAAATCCAATTGGCACATTGTACATAACCACAAACCCGCCTTCCATACCAAACCCATGATCACATTCAAACGTGACAAAAACCTCAAAGACCTCCTCGTGCGATCCAGTTTGAACAGAACCACAGCTACAAACCACAGGTACTCACCCCTGCTCCAAACCCAACTGCAAAATCTGCCCCCCACCAAACCAGACACCATCTTACAGGGCCCCAAAAACTCCTTCACAGTCAAACGCACATTCTCATGTCAGAGCCGCAACATTAAAATATGCCATCCACTGCCAGCTGTGTGGCAAGATCTACATAGGGGAAACGTCACGCACACTTGAAACACGCATCGCTGAACACCTGGCTGATATCCGCCACCACCGACCCAAACCCGTCGCCCTACACTTCAACC